>APFE031368498.1:317795-347173 GCA_000404065.3 Pinus taeda
AGTTTGGCACTCTCCACATCTGCATCAT
Organism: Pinus taeda; assembly: GCA_000404065.3. Lineage (NCBI taxonomy): Eukaryota > Viridiplantae > Streptophyta > Pinopsida > Pinales > Pinaceae > Pinus > Pinus taeda. The sequence continues at coordinate 317,824 of APFE031368498.1, forward strand.
CATCCTGAATGAGGATGAAGTCGGCCTCCTGTTCACCTCATGGCCCCTCGCCATGCATGGGCTTCTTGCCCTTGTCCTGTACCTTTGTTGTCGATGCCGGAAGCGAGGCCCCTTCCACCTCGGGTGGAGATAACACACGCTTTGTTGCTGCAAACAAGTGCCTACTGCCTCTCTGATATGTGACGAATACTGGGATAGTATTGGTCTCATGGCGCTCATACTGATGAGAAGGACCACCTATCTCATGCTCTGCCTCTGATAATACCTGTGAAGTGCTGAAGAAGTCACGGGAGATGAAGTCCTCCCAAGCAATGCCCTACAATCCCAACTGATGATCCACCAAAATCCAGATAAGAGAAAAGTGATAAACACTGTTAAGTTTCTGCTGAGGGGTCTTATGCCGCATGAAGGTGTTCATCCTCTCTATGTTCCTGCAAATGAAAAATGGGAGGTTCATCATCCGCACCCTGGTAAAGTGCATGAGCAACCTGATGTGATAGGCATATAGACAAGAGAATCTCCCCTCACAGCTGAAGTACTTCATGATCAATTTCATGAGTGGAGCATACTCATCTTTCAAATATCTGAATGGAAAGACTCTTGTGAGCTGCCTCAAGAATATGGCCTTAATGTAAGGCTCATAATGTTGCCTATCCACCTTCTGTTTCTTGTGCCACTGTTCTCCAACATTTGGTATGCCGGTTGCTAATGAGATTGTTTCGGGTGTCAATGTGAAGGTGACCCCAGCCAAGATAGAGTGACCTCCATGTAGGTGAAGCACAAAAAGACGGGCCAACTTATGTTGAACTCTAACATTAGCCACCCTTTGACAAATTCAAAACATGATAGATGCTGGAAGCATGACATAGCAAGAGGGTAGGCCTGCAATTCAATGAGGGTGGTTGGCTCATCCCTAACATGTTTGCCACTCTTGTGATGTCTCCTGGGAGCCTGTTCTTCCAATGATGAATCACTTTGTGTCTCCATCTCATACTCATGAATGCTTAGATGCCATGACTGCTGTGTGTATTGTACTTGGGCTACCCTTTAATGATGGTGTGAAACTAGGTGTTGTTGTGATATTTTCCACCAAGGGGAACAATGAAAAAAAAAGGGAGTATTAGGAGGGGAATTTATGATGGGAATAGGGGTTATGGGGAGAAGTTTTGTTTAGGGATATGCAGGGGGGTTTGGGGCTTTGATAAGGTAGGGTTTTGGGGTGTTATGTTGACAAATAAGAGGAGGGGATAGGGAATGGGGTTTGGGAATATTTTAGGGTAGGGGTAATAGGAAAACATGAGAGAGGGGGGATAGGGAAAAATGGTAGGAAAGGGAAAAATGAGGGGTGAAAACGGAGCCTTGGCATCAACACCACAATTATGAAACCCTAGCAACAATGGCTTTTGGTGTTTTCTAGTGGTTGGTTTTATGGGTTTTGTTGCAATTATACATAGCCATGAACCACCATAAAATTCACAAAATTTGATGAGCAAGCCATGATATAGAGCCTACCTATCGATTTGAGGGGTTTCACAGGCAACTCGAGGCAATATGGCACGATTTCGGGTCTCTGTGGGTGTGCGCCACGCGCCAAACCCAGTGCGCCGCACCCTTTATATGCGCCACACCCTTGTAAAATTTGCACTGTGGGGTGGCTTTGTGTGCGCCGCACCCCTCTGTGTGTGCACCGCACTCTGGAAAATGACTCCCACTCACTCTAAACACGCACTTTGCTCTCGTAATGACTTTGCAATGTTTCTCTATGACCTTGATTTGCACAATGACCTTGTTTTCTTGTGGAAACCTCTATTTAAAGACTTTGAAGTCATGGGTTTAATTTTTTCTTCTCCAAAAACCCACTTTGCTAATGTTTCATTTTGGCTTTTTTCACTGACTTAAAGAAACACTGAATTTCACTTTTCCCTTTGAAATTTTAGCTCAAATGATGAAATTTTTGGCACTCTTTGCAGGGATTGCATGACAGGGCATTTGGCCACGGAAACCATGACTGCACCTGAAGAAATCAACTGACGACTTTTTTGAAAATTTTATCACAAATGACACCGTTTGACTTTTCTTCAAAACAGAGTTTTGAAGAACAGTCGAAGTCTATCAACATGACGATGAAACTCTCTGAATCACAACTTTGTAAGGGCCTGAATCTAGCCTGCATGGCTTTATTGGACATGGTTGAAGACCAAATTGATTAATTCCTAGACCTAATGATCGAAAATGACTTTTGTCCATTAAAGGACCAGACCTTTACTATCATGGACTTTAGTAATCATTGACAAAAGACCTAAGCCAACAGGAGCCAAACATGAGGGGAAATGACTAGCATGACCTTTTCCGTCAGATTATGGCATGCCCCTAGCGGAATGCAGCTAGGTGAATGGAGCGGGACTCCTAAAATTGAAATGCATAAAGAGTTTCGATCTTTGATGGAGGACTGACCAGACCGACTCTAACAGATTCTTCATCTGCACATGGATCTATGGAACTCCTACATTAGGATCTTCGATTAGAGTCTCATGTAGTCTCATGGAAATCTCCAAGGCCTCTGCCTAAGTTGTTATCTTCTGCTTTGATAGCGCACTCCTTAAGTGTGGTAGTAGTGAAGCCACAAACCACTTGCGATGTTGTCCATTTGTCAAATTCATGTTGGCTTCACGGATTGTACATTTCAGCGTCAAATCTAGTTCCCAAGGCATCTCACCTAGTTTCATCACAATATCTTTGAATCCCACAGTCTACTGTGCCTCAGATTTAGGCCTACTAAATTCCCTATTTAGTATTGCCTGGATGTCCGCTACTCCAACATTCAGATTATCATTGGAGTACTTAATATACCAAGTTATCACACGATCTTGCAGAGCACTAACCAGTGTCAGCTTCTTTATATGATCATCTGTAACACCCTAAGCTTCCCATACAGCCCTCACAACGAACTAGTATTGGTCTGGGTCCTCATTTCCCAAGCCTTTGAACAAAGGAAACTTCATTGTGTTTTCCATACTGAACTGCGGTGGAGGTGGAGGTGGTACGAGTGAAGTCGAAAGCGATGGTGGTGAAGTTAGAGGTGGTGTGGGTGGAGGTGGTATTCATAGGAATCCTTGTCTTATTAACCAGATAGCACTTCGTGGAGAAACCTTCGCTATCCCTTCTTCATCTCTTCGCGGAGGTGAAATCATTTTTTTCTCCGGACCCTTATTTCCTTCGTTCCTATAATCTTTTTTGCTTCGCGTAGTCCTGAACATCAAGGTAGTTGCATAACCTGTTTTTCACACAACAACATAATCCAAGTATTCAAAGATTTTACGTACTTACCTCACTGTCCTTTGAAAAAGTGTTGTTTTACCTCACTATAGCTAACTGAGGTGTCGACCGCGAATTCAGTCACAAATCCTCCTATGACATGATCGAGCCAATGATCGACAACATGGGCACTCTTATCCTCTGATGCTTCCAACCTTGGCACTAGCTTTAGGGTCCACACAATAGGGCCGTCAAGTTTCCACCTTCCTTGGCTATCTGCTAGCTTCGTGATCCACTCATATAGCTCAATAGGGAAAGAGCAAAAAAATATTTTGTGGATCTTTGTATATAGGCATCGGTCCAACCACTGTTCTTTTGATAGTCGTATGTTTTTGTTCTCCTCTACTGCAAATTCGTGGATCTTTCTATCCAACCAGTCTCCAATCTCCTTCTTAGTTGGATTACAGTGATACTACATCACACATCTCTTATGCAGATTCCGATCCCGGCAGGGCTCGACCAGCGGGAGAGGATGGCCCTGATAGGGCTCGACCAGCGGGAGAGGATGCCCTTGGCTTAAAGGGGCCTGACCCAGGTTCAACATTAATTAGCCAAACAAATCCCTACATTACTGGCCCTTTCAGCATCAGCTTGTAGAGTGCAGACCAAAGTCTCACCTGAAGCAGTATGGGGGGATCCTGAAACCAAGTTTCCACACACTTGACATGGTTGTGATGTCATTTGATCTCTTATATCCCTACCTTCGTGCAGGTGATCTCGTTGTAGGTCTTGTCAAACAAGCCCTCTGTTCTAGCTTTCATTACCTTCGTGAAAGTACACGATCGACCTTCGTGCATCTCTAACCTGTAGCTCAGGTACTTTCGCGCTACTATAGCAGTGTGCCATGTAGATTCCTCAATTATCCTAAGTGATTTTCTTATCTTGCCAAATACTTAAAGTTATCATCGCGCAAGCAGATTTTTGTGATTACGTTCAATTATTCAATGTAATTGCATTCATTCACGCATCATATAAGCACAATAAAGGAAATTCACACACAACATATCCAAACCCATTAATAGAACAAATACACAGAATTTGCAGAATAACTCCTTTTATTAATATCTTCCAAGTATTACAGACTTTGTTCACCCTAAGCACACAGCTGCAGGGGTTCTTGCACTTAGCTATGGACTTCTACCCTAGGCCTCTACACACTTAGCTGCAGAGCCTCTACAACCAAGAACTTAGACTTCTTGCTCTAAAGCTATGACTTTGTTCCTTGTGTTATCCTATTAACTACTTAGAGCTTAGCTCTTTCTATACAATCCCATGGTCCGCGGACCATGGGTAGATCTCTTACAGCCGACTTTACTTTACAAAACTAAGGGCAGACTACCCTTATGACACATAATATCTTTGTGCTCCATGGCCGCAAAATGTGGATTCTTTACAATAATATTACAAAAACTTGACTAAAACATGGGCTTTTAGACCTAAAAATTCCCTTGGGGGATCCCGCTCGCAACAATCATGGTACACACTTTCTCAATGAGACGATCAGCATGATGACGGAAGAGTTTCAGGTTTACCATCAGAAGAGCACACCCTATCATCCACGGGCTAATGGGATGGTAGAAGTGTTTAATAAAATATTCGAGAGCGTGCTCACAAAGGTTTGCAATGCTCAAAGAAACAATTGGGATGTTCACGTTCCTACGGTGCTATGGGCTTATAGAATGACTTGCAAGAAGTTGACTAGAAAAATATCGTTCATACTAGTTTACGGCGTGGAAGCTGTGATGCCGATGGAGTACATTGTACCTAGTCTGCGTATAGCGGAATTCACAGGAATGGCAGATCACGAAGCCTTGGAGGAGAGGCTCGCCCAACTAATAGAGCTTGAAGAAGATAGATTTCTAGCGTGATTCCATCAACAGGTTCAAAAGGAGTGTAGAAAGGCATGGAATGATCAGCACATCAAACTGCGCACCTTCAAGGTAAATGATTTAGTTCTATTATATGACAGCAAGTTTGATAAATTTCTTGGAAAATTTATGATTCATTGGCTGGGGCCCTATGTCATTAAGGATATTACTGATATTGGAGCAATTTAGTTGGTAAATTTGAATGGGGAACCATTCCCAAGGCGGGTGAATAACAGTTGATTGAAGCCATACACCGTTGATCTGGCTAGATGACTACATGGTGGAAGCATAGTCTTAGTGCTCCAGGTAGCTGAAAGGGGGCGTGGGACTATAAACTGCACTGCCTAGGTTTGGAAGCTCTGCAATTAGGGAACTATGCAAAATGAGGGAATGTCACAGTGTCAGCAAAAATCATAGGAAGTTGTGCTATCCAAGAATGGACCGTGCAGGGTAGCTGGAAAGTGACTGTTATGGTCACTGTTCATGACTTGACAATTGGAAAATGGGTAAACGGAGCAGGGGGGCAGCATTTAAGTCAGAATTTAAGGGCAATATTTGTGAAAATATGCAGCCAATCCAGCATTTATGAACAAATTTTGGGGGGAACGGTCGGATTTGATTTGAAAATGCCTATAAATTACAAGTGGCTGCCCAGCGAAAAACACTTGGCTTTTTTAGAATTAAGCTATTGATCTCTCAGGCGTGCATGAACCATGACAGCTTTGAAGCTTTAATAGTGAGTTCAGTGTTTAAGAGGTTGCCAAAAGAGATGTAGGAGTTTTTGTCTAGTATTATGTCAATGCCCACAAAAATCGTGAGTGCAGGAGAAGCAATGGCAGCTGAGGGAATTGCCCCAGAAGTAGCAATGGCAGCTGAGGAAGTTGCGTCGAAGGTTGAAAGTGTCAAAGTACTGGCAGAAGTGCCTAAATTACCAAGGATGCCCAATCTGAGGCCTACGCTGACCCAAGAGGGTCCAAAATCAAAGAAAGATAAGCAGAAAGCAACACAGTCAGTGCACGCATCACCTAGAAGGCACCCGCAAAAGGAAAAACACACCGTGCAAGAGAAGGGAAAGTTAATTGACCTTGAACCTGAAGAGGATTTTGAGGAGATCCCTATGGATGAAGAAGCTATTGACATGGGGGTAGAGATGTTGAAATTGAGGGGTCTGACCCTATCTCTAAGTTGCCCGAGTACATTCCTCTATGCAGAGGTATAAAGGTTCCAAAGGACATTGATGAAAGCAAGGTTGAGCTAAATACACCCTTGCTGGCAAACAAAATTGCCTTTGAAGGACAGTGCCTGGGGCACATCCTCCTATTAAAATTGGAGGATTGGGATTTGGCTGATATGGAGCGCTTTCCCCACTTATCCACAGATAAACTCATGCATCGTGCCTTCTACGAAGACTCTGGTGTGACCACACTGGAGCCAAGAAAGTGGGTAAAAGGGGTGGATAAGGCTAGTATGTTAAACATGTTGTTAGTACTGCATTACAATTGCACACCCATAATGATGATAGTGATCAAGCAGCTGCTATGCTTGGTGCAAGATGGGTTCATGTGGTGTTGGGCATGAAATCCCCCCAAGGCATGTTTTGGGGCTTAAAGCCTAAGTTTTGACCAAGTCCTTTGTAAAGTCTCCACAATTTGTGGGCGCGGAGCGCAAAGTCAAAAATAGAGTCATAGGGTTGTCTGCCCTTGTTTTTGTAATGTAATGTTGGCTTGATAGACCTACCCATGGTCCGCGGACCATGGGATTGTATAAATAGAGTGAGGCTCTAAGTGTAGAAGATAGAATATAGCTAAAGAATAGACAAGAAGCATGATGAGTCTAAGAGATTGAGTTGAAGTGTAAAGTGTGTCTTTGGGTTGTAGAGTAGGAGAAGGATATGCAGTTGAGTGTGCAGAGGCCTAGTAGTCTGCAGCTGAGTGCATGGACCCCTACAACTAAGTGTGCAGGGCAAGTCGAGTCTGTAACCATTGGAAGAAATAATAAAGATAAGTTTACCATATTTCTGTGTATCTTTTCCTGTTTAATATATTATTGGGTATAAATTTCAAGTGTACTATTTATTTTCTGCACGAACTTATATGTGTGTGTTGTATAAATAAATATAGCACAAGGCTTCTATTTACATGAAGATAACTAACTGGCAAGGAAGACAGGTAAGATCTCAGGTGTGACTTAGAGAAATAGTGCAAAGCAATTCTGCAGCAGCGCAGAAGCCCCACATCCCCTAGGGTTGCACGAAGGCAAGTATATCAGGGCATGAAGGCCAGGGAAGTACGCGAAGCGACCTATGTGTAGGGACAAGTAGTTGGACCAAATCAAACCCTTAGACATCTCAAGGGTGCAGAAACCTGGTTCCAGCACCCCCCCATACTACTTCGGGTGAGACCTCAGTCTGCGCTCCACGGACTGTTGCCAAAAGGGTCAGTAGTACAGGGATTTATTTGGTTAATTAAATCTAAATCTGGGTCAGGCCCCAACAAGCCAACAAATGGTTGTGTTGTAGTGACCGGAATCTGCATAGAGATGTCTGATGTCATATCACTGGAATCCAACTAAGAAAGAAATTGAATATTGGTTGGATAGAAAGATTCACAAGTTTGCAGCACAGTAGAACAGGAATCTGCAACTATCAAAGGAAGAGTGGTTAGACTACTACTTATACATAGAGATCCACAAAATTTTCTTTGCATCTTTCCCTACCGAGATATACGAGTCGATCACGAAGCTAGCAGATAGCCAAGGACGGTGTAAGCTCGACAGACCTATTGTGTGGACTCCAGAATTGGTGCACAGATTGGAAACATCAGAGGATAATATTGCACACATTGTTGATCACTAGCTCGATCGAATTATAGGAGGATTCATCACCAAGTTCGTGGTAGATACTTCAGTCAGCTATAGCGAGGTAGAACGACGCTTCCTCAAAGGGTCGTGAGGTAAGTACATTAAATATTTGAACTCTTGGATTAAAATTCTACTGTGTGAAAAATAGGTTATGCAAATAAATTGATGTTTGGGGCTACGCGAAGTGGGACAATCTACAGAAATGAAGAGTGGTTAGACTACTACTTATACATAGAGATCCACAAAATTTTCTTTGCATCTTTCCCTACAGAGATATACGAGTCGATCACGAAGCTAGCAGATAGCCAAGGAAGGTGTAAGCTCGACATACCTATTGTGTGGACTCCAGAATTGGTGCACAGATTGGAAACATCAGAGGATAATATTGCACACGTTGTTGATCACTAGCTCGATCGAATTATAAGAGGATTCATCACCAAGTTCGTGGTAGATACTTCAGTCAGCTATAGCGAGGCAGAACGACGCTTCCTCAAAGGGTCGTGAGGTAAGTACGTTAAATATTTGAACACTTGGATTAAAATGCTACTGTGTGAAAAATAGGTTATGCGAATAAATTGATGTTTGGGGCTACGTGAAGTGGGACAATCTACAGAAATGAAGAGTGGTTAGACTACTACTTATACATAGAGATCCACAAAATTTTATTTGCATCTTTCCCTACCGAGATATACGAGTCGATCAGGAAGCTAGCAGATAGTCAAGGAAGGTGTAAGCTCGACAGACCTATTGTGTGGACTCCAGAATTGGTGCACAGATTGGAAACATCAGAGGATAATATTGCAAACGTTGTTGATCACTAGCTCGATTGAATTATAAGAGGATTCATCACCAAGTTCGTGGTGGATACTTCAGTCAGCTATAGCGAGGCAGAACGACGCTTCCTCAAAGGGTCGTGAGGTAAGTACGTTAAATATTTGAACACTTGGATTAAAATGCTACTGTGTGAACAATAGGTTATGCGAATAAATTGATGTTTGGGGCTACGCGAAGTGGGACAATCTATAGAAATGAAGATAGTACAGAACTAGAAACTAGCCCCTTGATTTCACCTCCATGAGGGCACAAGGAACAGCTTGCGAAGGTCTCACCTAGAAGTTCGATCAGTTTGATAAGGCAAATAATTCCACGCACACCACCCCCACCCACACCGCCGCTAGTTTCACTGTCTTCAACCCCATCTTCACCCATACCACCTCTGCCACCACGCGAATCAATACGGTGAGCATGATAAAGTTGCCAGTGTTCAAGGGAGTAGGGAATGAAGATATGGACCAGTTTTTGTTCATGATAAAAGTTGTAATAGGGAGTCATAGATGACAATATAAAGAAATCAACATTGGTCACTGCTCTACAAGATCGTCGCTGACCTGGTACATTAAGCATTCCAATGACAATCCAAATGCGAGGATCGTAGATATTCAAACTGCGCTAAACAAAGAATTTAGCAAGCCGAAGTCAGAAGCGCAGTCGACCATTGGGTTCAAGGAAATCACAACGCTACTAGGCGAGACCCCTTGGGATTTAGATCAGAGACTGAAGCGCACAATCCACGAAGCCAACATGACATTGACGGATGGATAACACCGTGAATGGTTTGTAGCATCGTTAACACCACATCTACGGAATGATAACAATTTAGGCTGAGGCCTTGGATGTCACAATGAGATTGCATGAGACCCTGATACGGGATCTGAACCTGGGAGTTCAGCAGATCCACACGCAGTTGAAAAACTTGTGCCTGAGATGCAGAGTTTGAAACAACATAGGACGGCTCGCCCAGAAGTGCGTGACGAGGTATGGTGCATAAAGTGCAAGGGTTAGGGACATGACAAGAATCATTGCCTAGTGTTTGCAAACTACCGTGCAGGGGGACGACCAATGCCATTGAGACTAGAGGAAAATGTAGGACCGAGCACGATGCCTACATTATGGTGCGTGATTTTTCAGATAGGAGGAAATCATGCTAGAAATAACTGCCATTTATTACAAAAGTACACGCGGAATTCACAGCAGTTGGTCTATAATTTATGTAGACCAATGGGACATGACGAGCGCACCTATACAAGTTATGAGCTGATAATGGATCAGACTCCTACCTTTAGAGTTCAGGTCGAAATGCAGGCCCTTGACCAGAACATAGGGATGGTGCGAACCAGATTTTAGGGGTGTGGACGAGGCCGAGGTGGAGGAGGACCAGGAAGAGGTCGCGAATAGCTGATATGTTACAATTGCGGAGGGCCATGACATTATCCCATGATTGTACAAATCCAACGTGGCCATCAGGCTTGTATTGTACATTATTTGGTCATGAGATGGAGGGTTGTCCCACCCTAGTAGCAAGGTTGCATGATAAAGGAGCACTCCAACTTCCCCGACTCAGAACCTACAAATGATGAGGTATGAGCCGCGCGAGGAAGACCCTAATGTAAATATTGTGCTCCGAAGTAGAATATCGAAGGAGCAAGCAAGCTAGCAGATTTTGAAGTAATAGAGATTGTTGATGATAGAAATCCCTACCCCACACTATTAGGAATAGATTGGGCCACTGACATGAATGGGGTGATAAATTTGAAGAACCACAAGATGATTTTTGAGAAAAAGTCTCTACATGTAGTTGTACCTTTAGACCCTATACAAGGATCACACTACACAGAGCCAGTGCGTGACTATGACAGTGACGACGATTTGGATTGCATCTACAAGATAACCGCATGAGAACAAGACTGGGTGAATCCAACCACGGATGGACGAATCTCATGGGAGCATGAAATATTTTGCACATCAGATTCTGACGAAGAGATAGAATGATGGCAAAACCAGTTACACGAGGTAACCACAATGAACTGTAACATGATGACAAGATCATTGTGCTGCGTATCAATGGAGGTAAGGGAGTTGCTTTATAGACCTACCCATGGTCTGCGGACCATGGGATTGTATAGATAGAGTGAGGCTCTAAGTGTAGAAGATAGAATATAGCTAAGGAATAGACAAGAAGCATGATGAGTCTAAGAGATTGAGTCGAAGTGTAAAGTGTGTCTTTGGGTCGTAGAGTAGGAGAAGGCTCTGCAGTTGAGTGAGCAGAGGCCTAATAGTCCGCAGCTAAGTGCATGGACCCCTGCAGTTGAGTGCACAGGGTAGGTCGAGTCTGTAACCATTGTAAGAATTAATAAAGAGAATCTTACCATATTTTTGTGTATCTTTTCTTGTTTAATATATTATTGGGTATAAATTGCAAGTGTATAGTTTATTTTTTGTGTGAACTTAAATGTGTGTGATGTATAAATAAATATAACACAAGGCTTCTATTTATGCAAAGATAACTAACTAGCATAGGAAGATAGGTAAGATCTCAGGTGTGGCTTAGGGAAATAGTGCAAAATGCTAAGCCCCACAGCCCCTAGGGCTGTGTGAAGGCAAGTATATCAGGGTGCAAAGTCCAGGGAAGTACGTGAAGCATCCTACACACAGGGATGAGAAATTGGACTGAATCAAACCCTCAAACATCTCAAGGGTGTTGAAACCTGGTTCCAGCACCCCCCCATACTACTTCGGGTGAGACCTCAGTCTGTATTCCATGGACTATTGCCGAAAGGGCCATTTGTGCAGAGATTTGTTTGGCTAATTAACTCCAAACCTAGGTCAGGCCCCAACAAGCCAACATGTGGCTAGAGGAGCTGATAATGATCATTGACATGCTTATCCATAGGATCACTCGACTGCCGCATGCAGGAGAAAATCCGGCCATGAAATTTGGAGGAAAGGCAGGTGAGCGCAACCTCGCCAAAGCAATGAAGGATAAATTTAAGCTCACAAATAAGTCGTGCGACTACTCCATCACTAGCATAACCAACCCCATGGTCAAGATAGCAGCTCAGATCCTGGAAGGCAAGACTATGTAGAAGTGTCGCGTAGATGAAGTGTCAGCACTAGTAGTGTCTTTAGCAACCCAGTGTGCAGAGGCGTACAGTTCAACTGGGCGCACTACCTTTGCACAGAGTTTCTTACTAACTATAGAGAGGTGCAGGATCAAAGCAAGACGTTGCACTACACATGGATGCTCCTATCCATAATGTTGGTCATGTGGGAGTTACCAGAGGATAGTTAGTTTCCTCCATTCATGCAGGACCTACCAGAAGTGGTGAAGTTTGCTTCACTTTGGGTTACGAAGGACCCCAAAAGGGTCAAGGACAGCAAGGTCTTTTAGATATTGATGGAGATGAATATCTACATGGCCATCAATTGCAAACCATGGTTGTCACTGATCATTTATTGTTGGCTTGTTGGGGCCTCACCGAGGTTCAAAGTTAATTATCCAAACAAATCCCTAAACTACTGGCCCTTTCAACAACAGTCCGCGAAGCGCGGAATGAGGTCTCACCCGAAGTAGTATGGGAGGGTGGTGGAACCAGGTTTCCGCACCCTTGAAATTTATGAGAGGTTCGACTAGCCCAACTATTCATCCCTGCATGCATGTCACTTCACACACTTCCCTATTCCTGATGCCCTGATATGTTGCCTTTGCGTAGCCCTAACAAGGGGTTGCAGAGCTTTCGCGCTACTAGAGCAGTGCTCTGCGCTATTACCCGAGATCTTACTTATACCAGTTAATTACTTGGATGTCTTACGTTATATTTATTTACACAAAACATTTATATGAGTTTGCGCAGCAATTAAACAGTATACTTGCAAATTATCCTGAATCATACATTAAAACAAGGAAAGATACACAAAAATATGGTAAACTTATTTTTATTGATTCTTCCAATGGTTACAGACTCTACCTTCCTTGCGCCCTCAGTTGCAGGGGTCCACACACTCAACTGCGCACTACTAGGCCTCTACGCACTTAGCTATAAATCCTTCTCCTACTCTACGACCCAAAGATACCTTTTACACTTCGACTCAATCACTTAGACTTATCATGCTTTTATTCTATTCATTATTCTCTTTTCTACACTTGGAGCCTCGCTCTACTTATACAATCCCATGGTCTGCGGACCATGGGTAGGTCTATTAAGCTGACATTACATTACAAAAACTAGGGCAGCCAACCCTGTGACTCTATTATGATTTCACGCCCCGCGTCCACAATTCGCTGAGCTTTTACAAAAGGATTTGGTAAAAACTTGGGCTTTAAGCCCGAAAACATGCCTTGGGGGGATTCCATGCCCAACATTTATGATCACCTAGCAAAGTATGTGGAGTTCAAGGCAGACTTCCACCGGGTCTCCATGCTCACGCGAAAGGATCCTGAATAGAAGTGGTATGATCTTCCATACCTGGCCACAAACGATGTTATCACAATAGTCCTTGACTGCTAGCTAGTAGATTGGCGCACCACTTTGGACTTGACAGCTAGGTCTAGCAAGTCCATAATGCAATGGAAGAAAGAAGAGGCCAAGAAGAAGATGGAATAACTAGTAGAAAAGAGGAAGAAGGAGATTGAGGACAAAGCCAGGGCAGAGTGCGCTACCAAAAAACAGACAGAAGAAGAAGAGGAGCGCGACTCTGAGAGGAGTCTGAATTCGCCTTCCCCAGAAATAGAATAGGAGGAGGACCAACAGACAGGGCATGAAGGAGCAGACCCAAAGACTACTCCATTTCGGATTAAGCGGAACAAGGAACCAAGAAAGTAGGGTCGTGGAAGAAGTCCAAGGCCAACATGATTTCCCTCAACCCGATCACCTTGACAGAAGGTGATCTAAATGACATTGATGATACAGTGAGGTATGAAATCGCAGAACTGCTACAACAGTTTGAGAAGCAAAAGATGTAGGCCTTGGACACTATTCAGACAGGTTTGCATGAGTTACAGATCCAAGCGTCACAAGTGCAAACCAGTGTGGGTCACAGTAGCACAACGTCAACTAGCTTGGCACATGGTAAAGTTGAAGCATCAGAAATGGTTCGCCCCTTGGACCCTTGATTTATTGCACTACAAAATGGGCCACTGACCACCATAGCAGAAGATGATCAAGCCACTATCTGCACCCTCTAGAAGGTCGGGCTTGACTTGGCCATGCTTCCAAGGGAATCCCTTCACACCTTGCATGATGGTGTGATCCTAGAACTTCGAGCTCATGAACAACGAGCATTGAACATCATCAGTGAGTAGAAGGTGAAAAACACCCAAATGTTTTCCGAGAAGACTTTTTACATTGAGCTCTTTAAAGCTATCATCGTGAAGAATGAGCACACTACCAAGGAAGTGGCGGAGGCATGCAGGTATTTCCTTGAGCTGGATATTCCTGAAGATGTGCTAGTGGACGAACGAATTCAGAAACTTTCTAGCAGAGTGCGCAAAGTGAGATCAGAGTTGGCCAAGGTTCAGTTGGAACTGAACCTTAAGATCACAGAACTTGTGCTGAGGGACCAACCGTCGACTCCACCAGAGATAAAGGAGCAGCATGAGGCCACTATCAGAGATGTATTAGCCACTATAGATAGCGCAGTAAAGGAGTTCACAGTGCTCTTTGAGCAAGCACTCGAAGTGTTTGCCAATTTGCAGGGGGATTCGACCTTACAAAGGTTGGAAATGAAGGCCTGGGAGCTACAGGAGAGATATGATGAAGTCAAAGTGATGATGTGCAACGTCGCCCTTACGCAAAGGCTAGAAAAATTGTAGGAGGCAAAGGTACTAAACGAGCAGGTGGATGCAGCACAGTGCAAAGAGAACATCCTCAAGGCTAGAATACGGCCTTTGCTTGATGAAGCCTATGCGCTCATAGCCACCATCAAAGGAAAACTGGCTAGTTTGCAAGGAACGTAGCAGAAGGTACAGGCATATTGTAGGTTTTAACCCCGTATAGAAATTACCTGCATACAAATTCTAAAACACAGAAAATAAACAATGCAAGAGCATAACACATTAAACACATATACACAAAGATTTTACCCTGGATCCCAAAACCGGGACTACCAGCTCGATTTTTCATTATGTTCCTTTGAATGTTACAATTCATATTTATGCATGCTAAAGCATCCAATACCATGGACCAAAAACCATCTGATCCAAAGCCATGTGTGAAAATCATGCACAAAACCATAGGTAGGTCCGCCCAACCTAACATAGGGTCCAAAACCAAAATTTTTCGGGGTGCTACCCCAGACCCCATAGAGTGGGGTTACCTGCACCCCTCAAACTCCCTGTGACTCCCTTCACTACACAATCAGTGCAACGAAGGGGGGGCTTCGCCCCCTTTCTAACCCCCCGGTTAACTACGTGGGCTAGTCGTGGAAAGAATATAACGTAACCCAACATTCTCCCACTTGTTGTTTTCTTTCCATAGGGGGCCACAAGAGAGCTTAGTCATTTATCCAGCCTTGCAACACCCATTGTTTCTCTACACCAAGAGAACTTCTGAGAGCTCATAGATTTTTTCAATCCATCTGCAGTATTCTTCAAAGTGTCTACCTTTACCAAAAACACCCTTTTGTTTTCTATCATATCCCTCACAAAGTGATACTGAACATCAATTTGCTTTTCTTTGAATGATATGCAGGGTTCTTTGCCAAGAAAATTGCACTTTGATTGTCACAGTCTATCCTTATAGCTCCCTGTACTAACCCCATACTTGAGCACAATCTCTACAACCAAACTGCTTCCTTGCTTGCATGAGTGGCTGCCATGTATTCTGCCTCTGTAGTTGATAGTGCCAGTACAGATTATTTCTTACTCATCCAACTAACTGTACCTCCAAATAGGTTAACACATACCCACTTGTAGATCTTCTCTGATCCAGATCTCCAGCCCAGTCTGCATCAACAAAGCCATGAATATCCAATGCTCTGTCCAATCCTGGTCTTCCTTGGTGGCACAAACCATAATTACTAGTGCCACGCAATTACCTGAAAACCCGCTTCACTGTTGTCCAATGCTCCTTCCCTGGTTTTGACATAAACCTGCTCAATACTCCCACTGCATGTGCAATGTCTGGTATAGTACAAACCATTGCATACATCAAACTACCAACAACACTTGCATATGGAACACGGGACATGTCCTCTTCCTCTTCTTGTGTCTTGGGACACTGTTCAGCAGATAAATTTACACCTACAGGAATAGGAACCTTCATCAATTTATTATCCTACATATTAAACCTCTACAATATTGTCTCAACATACTTCCTCTGGTTTAACCAGAGCTTCCTCTTTGTCCAATCTCTTTTAATTTCCATGCCCAAAATATAGTTTGCGGCACCAAGATATTTCATGTTGAATTTGGAGGACAAATGGGCCTTCAAATCCTGGATAATATTTTTGTCATTTCCAACCTACAACATATCATCCACATGCAATACCAGATATATAACAGGGTCACCAATTAATTTAAAATACACATAGTGATCTGCTTTACTTCTAGTGAAGCCAAGTCCCCATATAAATGTATCAAATCTCTAATACCACATCCTTGGTGATTGTTTTAACCCATACAAAGACTTCTCTAACTTGCATACCAGTTCTTTCTTACCCTTCACCACAAAGCCTTCAGGTTGCTTCATGTAGATCTCCTCTTCAAGATCCCCATGAAGAAATTTTGTCTTCACATCCATCTGTTCTACCTCAAAATCAAAAGCGGCAGCAACAGATAAAAGTAATCTAATAGAAGTTATCTTGGCAACAAGAGAAAAAATATCACCAAAATAAATTCCCTGCACCTAGGAATAACCCTTTGCTACCAACCGAGCTTTGTATTTCTCCACCTTTCCTTCTACATTTGTCTTCTTCTTGAACACCCATTTGTTTCCAATGGGTTGCCTTCCAGCTTGCAACTCCACCAAATCCCAAGCCTCATTTTTGTGTAAATATGCCATTTCATCAACCATGGCCTCCTTCCAGAGTTTCCTTTATAGTTTTGGGATCATCATCAATAATAGATAAAGTAAAATTCAAACAAAAAGCAGATGGACTATACCTTTTTGGATGTCTTCTTTCTCGAACTGATATTCTCACACCCGGAGTTTGTGGCTCTTCATCTTCTGATTCCTCCTCTGTTGTAGAGTATGATTCTTCCTCCTTTAGTTCAAACTCCATCTTCTTTGGTTCCTTTGGTTGGAATTCATGTTTAATAACATCTTTCACCTCTCTAAACACCACATCTCGGTTGTACACAACCTTCCTTGTTACTGGGTTCCAAAGCTTATAACCCTTTAAACCATCTGTATACCCAATAAAGATGCACTTTTTAGATTTATTATCCAACTTGGTTTTTTTCTCCTTTGGAACATGTACATATGCATCACATCCAAATACCCTCAGATGTGAAAGAGAGGGTTTCTTACCAATCCATACCTCTTGTGGAGTCTTATCCTCCAACGTTGATGAAGGTGATTTATTTACCAAGTAACATGTTTTCTCCACCGCCTCTGCCTAGAACTCCTGTCCTAACTCGGCACCACTGAGCATGCTTCTTCTTTCCCTTTCCATCAACATCTTGTTCATTCTTTTTGCAACTTCATTTTGCTGAGGTGTATATGGAGTAGTCTTTTGTTGTGCTATACCACAGTTCTTACAGAATTCTTCAAATTCCTTACTGCAAAACTCTCCACTTTTATCTGTCCTTAGCACCTTTATCTTCTTCTTTGTCTGGCTTTCCACCATAACCTTAAATTCTTTAAACCTGTCAAAGACTTCAGATTTCTTTTTAAGGAAATATATCCATGTAATCCTTGAGAAGTCATCTATAAATTATACATAGTACACATACTTACCCAGTGATGGAACCTTCATAGGTCCAAACACATCACTGTGCACAAGCTCTAATATATGTTTCACCCTCTTACCACTGGAGGGGAAACACACCCGATTCTACTTCCCATATACCCAATTTTCATAGAAATCAAAATCCAGAGAGCTATTACTCATACCTTCTACCATACCTTTACCATGAAGTATTCGAAGGCCCTTATCTCCAATATGTCCAAGCCTTTGATGCCATAGCATGGTATTATCTCTAGAGACCACTAGATTTTCTGCTCCACTTTCAAGAACCACAGAACTATTGCACCCATCAACAACAGTGCTACCTTGCAGCTTGTATAGAGTTCCAATCTGAACTCCCCACATCAATACCAGTGCTCCCCAAACCATCTTGTAGGTATCCTTCTCAAACACTATTTTTACACTTGCATCATCCAACTTTCTTACAGAAATCAGATTTCTGGCCAATGAAGGAATATGTAGAACACCCGGAAGTGTTTTAACCCTTCCACCTTGCAACTACAACTTTACATTTCCGCGACCAATGATTCTAGCCTTCCTATCATACCCTAAGAAGACATCACCACCATCATATTTATCATACTTGCAGAACCACACTCTATGGGGAGTGAAGTGAAAGGATGCACCTGGGTCAATCAACCATGCCTCATGATCTACATGTGTACTTGAAGAAGCCAAGTACACATCCCCACCTTCATCTGAGGTGGTTTTTTCCTCTGTAGAAGGAGCATCATCAAATCCCTTTCCTTTGTCAAGAGCTTTAGATTTTCATTCCCTTTTATAGTTCCCTTCCTTTCCACATTTCCAGCACACCACCTTTATAGGTTTTCCTGGAGATTTAGATCTCCCACTCGATGACTTATTTTTGTTTCTATTTTGAGACCGTCCTCGTACAGACAAGGCATCACCATTTTGGCTCTCCATGTTTTTCCGTCTCATCTCCTCCATCAGCAAGGATTAAACTATTTCATCAAACTGCAAGGCAGCTCTATTGCAATAACCAGGCTATCACATGAATCTGGTAGAGAACACAACAAACTAATGCACTTAACTTTATCTGAAATTTTGATATCAATAGACGATAACTAACTTACCACAGTATTAAACACATTAAGATGCTCTGTCACCGAGTCTCCATCTTTCATCCTCAGGTTATTTATCTTTTTCAGTAGGAAAATTTTATTCACCAGAGACTTCGATTGGTGCAAAGTCTCTAACTTGTCCCACAAAGCGTTCACCATAGCTTCCCCTGATACATTCAGCAATACTGAATCTGAGACACACAAACGTATTGTGCTCTTTTCCTTCTGATCCAAATTCTTCATTCTTGACAGACACTCCCATTGGTTTGATACCCAAATCTACCATGATCCACTGATCTTTATCGACCAACAAATCTTCCATATTGAGTTTCCATAGCTCAAAACTCTATCATTAAATTTCTCGATCTCTATCTTTCCACTACTCGCCATCTTCTTGCACCACCAAAATCGATCCCACAGATCTCCCACTGAACGAGGTCTACCATAGGCCTGAGCGAAACACCTCAGCAACAAAGGCATCCCCTTGAAGCCAAAATAGCTCGGATACCAAATGTAGGTTTTAACCCTATACAAAAATTACCTGCATACGAATTCTAAAACACAAAAAATAAACAATGTGATAGCATAACACATTAAACACATATACACAGAGATTTTACCCTGGATCCAAAAACTGGGACTACTAGCTTGATTTTTCATTATGTTCCTTTTAATGTCACAATACAAATTTATACATGCCAAAGCATCCAATACCATGGACTGAAAACCATCACGTCCAAAACCATGGACCGAAAACCATCATGTCAAAAACCATGTGCAAAAATCATGCACAAAACCATAAGTAGGTCCGCCCAACCTAACATAGGGTCTAAAACCAAAATTTTCTGGGGCACTACCCCAAACCCCATAGAGTGGGGTTACCTGCACCCCTCAAACCCCCTGTGACTCCACCCGCTACATAATCGGTGCAACGAAGGGGGGGCTCCTCCCCCCTTCTAACCCCCGAGTTAACTACGTGGGCTAGTCATGGAAAGAATATAACACAACCCAACACAGCTGGTGCGGGGTCAGCGATGGAGCAGCTGGTCAAATAGATGAAGTAGGCAGCAACACAATGCACCACTGAAGTTGCAATCATGTAGGTGGAGCTAGGAAGCCTTTGTGACAAGATATCCATGCCAATAGAGTGACTCAAGGGCGAGTCACCAGATTTTTGTTGGGGTCTGGTGTAAACGGGTTCCCTGGGGTCAATTTTGGGGTTAAAAGCCCAAGTTTTGTGTAAATTATACGCATTTTGTGGACGCGGAGCGTGAAGATGTCAAGAGTCAATAAAGTGTTTCCACCCTTCTTTTGTGTAAAAGCATGTCAGCTTTAGAGATCTACCCATGGTCTACAGACCATGGGATTGTATAAAAAGAGGTCTTAGATGAGTCTAATATAGTTCAGTTCATAGTTGAGTCTTGTTATGTTTTATGAATGGATCTATGAGAGCAAAGAGCAAAGAGTCTTAGCATTGGAAAAGCCTCTACAGCTGAGTGCGCAGAGGCCTAGGGTATAAGTCCGTAGCTGAGTGCGTGGACCCCTATAGATGTGTGCACAGTGTAGTCATAGTTTGTACTGTATATTTGAATCAATAATCAAGAGGAGTATTCTGAAATTACCTGTGTATTTTACTTCTGTTCATTGCATGCAATTAAGTTTTGTTGGCTACTGGTTTTATGTTAAATGCATGTTAAAGTAACCAATACTTCAGTGAATCTCGGTAGATACAGAAGCAAGAGTAATTACAGGAGTGCGTAAGTTCCTGATCTATCAATTTAGGGCTTGTGAAGGATGATCAGAGACTTTCACGAAGGCTTCAAGGACGAATAATAAAATTACTTTAATAAGCCCTAAAGGGCTTATTGATCTATGCAAAAGAAGGTTAGTGAAAATAACCAACATCAAAACCATCTTAGGGTGCAAAAACCTAGTTCCTGCATCCCCCCATGCTGCTTTGAGTGAGACTTCAATCCACACTCCGTGGATTGATGCCGAAAGGGCTAGTAGTGTAGGGATTTGCTTAGCTGCTTAACATTGAACCTAGGTCAAGGCCCATCAAGACAACATCAAGTCAGGACTAACATAGCTATAATTAGATCTAGGTTCAATCAAAATAAAAATAACTTGATTAAAAATATTACCATCCATCTCAATGATAGATGCTTGATGATCTGCCTATTTTTTATCCAATGTTGCATAGATACGTGGAATTCTCTCACCAACATCCCCAACAATATTTGCCTCCCACACATTGTATATCTTAGGGCTACCACCTTGATTCTGCGAGAAATCTCTCCTATGATGATCCTTGCCACAAATATGACACTTTATAGGCTTCTAGCCTATCTCCTTGTTTTGTTCTCCTTATCAGAATCCCTGTCCTCTATATGATGCATTGAACTTCTTAGGTGGTGTGACATTCTCCTTGTTACCTCTATCATGAAGTCTTGCTCTCTTTCTATCCCATTTACCTTTGTTCTTTGCATTACCTCTTCAATCTGGTTTAGTCTCGGTTATGCACTTCGATTGTTCATAGCAAGGAATTAGCTTTTGTATGGCCTCCTTCAATGATCTAGACTCATCAAACTCAAATTTATCTTTAAATGCAGCTAGTAACCCACTAATGAACCTTTGAATCTTTTCCTTTTCCTCTGTGAGATAAGTAACATACCTCAGTAACTCCAAGAACCTGTTAGTGTTCTCATTATCTGTTATGGAACCCATCTTTAGCTCATAAAATTAATTTTCTCTATCATCAAAGTATCTCTTTGACAAGTAATTCTTCTTGAATAGCCGCTCAAACTCACTCCATGTAAAATCCTCCTCCTGAATGCATCTAACATTCTTCACATCTTCCCACCAAATGTTTGCTTTATCTTTTAGACTAAATGTAGCCACTCTAGCTTTCATGTTCTCTTAATAGTCATGCACCCTAAAGAATTTCCGCATTCCAAGCAACCATGCCTCTGCATCTTTTGGTTTCTTCATCTCTCCATCAAATGTTGGTGGCTTTTCTTTCTTAAACTCATTTGGAAAGTATCCCCTATCACTCCTACTATAAGTATGATACCGATGATGATGATGGTGCTTATCTGAATCAAAACTAGAATCATACATGTGTCTATCTCTTCTCCTATCCAGAGTGTCCAACCATCTACCATATCTGATTATGCCATCTCTATCTGATTTGTGCCCACCATGTGACCAACTACCATATGCCCCATTTTTTCTATCCTCTTGATCATAGCTGATATGACATTGTCCCTGCCGCTGCAAATCTGACAAACTCTAAAGTATTACTACATTTACCTCTACTTGTTTTTCATGTGCCTGTATGATTCTATAATTATCTTCCTTACAACTCCTTATTTATTCATTTAAACTTCTCACTGTAATTTCCAAATCGAAAGGGTTCCCAACACCATACTACTCTTCGGATTCATAGGGAGAGTCTTTGTAGTCAACCATATTTCTAGCCATTTGATATTTCTTCCTACAAGGCATATCATGTCAACTAAACCAAATCACAATAAACCAACATACCTTAGTATAGCTCAGGGATAGCAAAAGTATATTCTTGTCATGTGCTTTAGTAAATTTCATGAGCTTATGAATCTATAGGATTTTCTACATGGTATCAGAGATGAAGACAGTATACTAGAGGAGATTTCAAAGTTTTGAGTTTTAGGTTACATGTGAAATTTGAATTTGCAATACATACTTTAGGATCGGCAAATGGCGTTCTACCATTTGTGGATCGAGTATGCCTTGTAAGGCAGCTTGAATTTTCTAGCCTAGAGGGACAAAATGTAGGTTGTGCTAGATAATAATGGCTTGAAGGAATTCATTGATCAAGAAATTCCTAAGCCAGCAGCATTGAATGCATAGAACTTGGCCAAATGGAAGAAGTGTGAGGTGAAGGAAGGGAGGATAATCCTTGAGGGAGTTCGAGACCACATTGTCTCAAGTCTCCATGGAAAGGAAACTACATATGCTATGTGGAAAACATTGATGGACTTGTATCAGAACAATAGTGACCAAATGAAATTTGTACTGAAGGAAAAACTCTGAAAAATCAAAATGGAGAAAGGCAAGACGATTCCAAAATACTTGACCAAGTTCACTCAATGTCATGATGAACTTGAAAGTGTTGGAATCACGGTTTACGAGGATGACATGGTGAGTATTTCTCTTCTAGGACTCCCAAAGAGTTGGCATAGTTATTAGGACTTTTTCAATGGTTGGGAGAAGCTTCCATATTGGGAATGACTGTGGTCAGAGTTGATGCAGGAGGATATCAGGAGGAACACTAGGGATGGCTCTTCATCAAAGACTAATGATGAAGAGAATGGTGCCTTAGCGATTAAGGTGAAGAAACGGAAAGGAAAAGCTTCCCATTCAAAATCAGATTCTTATCATGGAGGTAAGAAGAAATACATTATGAAAGTTAAGTTCTTTCATTTTCATAACCTGGGTCATTTTGCTACAAATTGTCCACTCAAGAAGTCCAAGAAGAAGTCCTAAGGAGAAGCGGTGGGTGAGGCTTTGGCCTCTCAATTCGAATTGGACTTTTCCCTCATTAAATGCATGGTGTCATCAATGATGGGAAGTGTATGATACTTAGATAGTGGAGCTTAATTCCACATAGTTGATGAAAAAGAGTTATTCAGTGACCTAGAGGAGAAAGATCTCTAGATGCATATCGAGATTGGTGACAACAGGAAGAATACTATTACTGGATTGGGCACAATTACTTTTCAGAGGGAGCATAGGCCTCCACTCACCTTGAATAATGTTATGTATGTGTCTGAGATGAAGACAAACTTGGTATCCATTTCCATGCTTGAGGATAGAGGCTATGATGTGATCTTCTCAAAAGGAAAGGCATTCCTTCGACACATAGCCATAGGTCAAGTAAAGAAGATAGGGATTTGGGTGAACAATCTCTATAAGCTAGAGGTAGAGGAGTGTGTTTCTTTGAGCACAAAAGAAGAAAGGGTGTAGACTCAAGATGTTGGTGAGGTGTGGCACAGGTGATTGGGCCACTTGCATCATGGGGCTTTGAAGATATTGAAGTAGATATCTATTGGTCTTCCCAAAGGTACGCATAAGCAAGTTGATACACGAAAAGGGGTGTACTTTGGGAAAATACACCAAGTCTTCCTTTCACGATAGAGACATTTTAGTAGAGGCTATTCTAGAGCGAGTCCATTCAAATGTGTGTGGACCATTCCCGACAACATCCATGGCCAAACATAGGTATTATGTTATATTTTTTGATGACTATTCTCGTAAATGTTGGATATTTTTCATGCAAAAAAAAGCATCAAACCTTCACAAAATATTATGATTTTAAAGAGTTGGTGGAGAAAGAGTTAGGAAAGAAGGCTAAAACTCTACATAGTGATAATGGTGGTGAGTATGTCTCAAATGTGTTTAATAACTTTTGTGTAGCGGAAGGGATTAAATCGGAGTTTACAGAACCCCATAACCCTTAGTAGAATGGGGTGGCCGAGAGGAAGAATAGAAGCATAGTAGGGGAAGAAAGGGCGATGTTGCATGATCATGGCCTACCACTAAACTTGTGTGCTGAGGCATACAACACAATGGTTTATGTTCAAAATAGTAGCCCACATAGGATACTTGAGATGAAGACACCAGAGGATGCTTATTCCTATAAGAGACTAGATGTTGGTCACTTCAGGGTTTTTTGGTCATCGGTATATTTCCATGTGACCAAAGATGCATGAAAGAAGATTGAGCCGACATTAGAGTTGGGGATATTTGTGGGGTACACTGACACACCTCACAACTATCAGTTTTACTTGTCGACTAGTAGTTTGACAGTGGTTCGCAAGGATGTGAGATTCGATTAGGAGAAGGCCATGTGAGTTTCCCTTGAGAGGGAACTTGAGCTACATGGGGATGAGGAGCTTTTAGCTCCTCAAGTTGAGGAACCTCAAATTGATGTGGAGCATCCACATGTAGAGGATTGGGGAGTGGATACATCCACTCAGATAGAATCTTCCAGAGAGGGAAGAAAGTGCGCCAGAGAGACTCGCAGATTTTTGGATGATGCATGGGAGAATGTGGGAGCACCCACTTCTTAGCACCCACAGAGGAGGTCACCTAAGAGGTACACTGGATACATGGCTCTTATTAGTGAATATGTTGTGACAAATCCATCTTCCTTTAAGGAAGTGTTGGGTTGTGTTATATTCTTTCCACGACTAGCCCACTTAGTTAACCGAGGGGTTAGAGGGGGGGCGGAGCCCCCCCTTCGTTGTGCCAATTGTGTAGCAAGGGGGTCACAGGGGGTTTGAGGGGTGCAAGTAACCCCACTCTATGGGGTCCGGGGTAGTGCCCCAGAAAATTTTGGTTTTGGAACCTATGTTAGGTTGGGCAGACCCGCCTATGGTTTTATGCATGATTTTCGCACATGTTTTTGGATGAGATGGTTTTCGGTCCATGGTTTTGGATGCGATGGTTTTCGATCCATGGTATTGGATGATTCGACATGTATAAATATGTATTATAACATTGTAAGGAACATAATGAAAAATCAAGCTGGTAGTCTCGGTTTTGGGATCCAAGGGAAAATTTATGTGTATATGTGTTTTATGTGTTATGCTCTCACATTTTTTATTATATGTGTTTTAGAATTCGTATGCAAGTAATTTTTGTATGGGGTTAAAACCTACATTTGCTATCAGAGTTGTTTTAGCTTCAAGGGGACACCTTTATTGCTGAGGGGTTTCGCTCGGGCCTGTGGTAGACCCTGTTCAATGGGATATTTGCGAGATCGATTTTGGTGGTGAAAGAAGATGACGAGCAGCAGAAAGATAGAGATCGAGAAATTTAATGGTCTGAGTTCTGAGTTCTGGAAACTCAAGATGGAGGATCTGTTGGTGGATAAAGATCAGTGGATCGCGGTAGATCCAGGTACTGAACCAACGAGAGTGTCCGATGAAGAATGGAAGAAGTTGGATTGGAAGGCTAAGAGCACAATATGATTGTGTGTCTTAGATTCAGTATTGTTGAATGTATCAAGGGAAGCTACGGCGAAGGCTTTGTGGGGCAAGTTAGGGACTTTTTACCAATCTAAGTCTTTGGTGAATAAACTATTCCCATGAAAAAATCTATATAACCTGAGGATGAAAGATGGAGACTCGGTGACAGAGCATATGAATGCATTTAATACAGTGGTAAGTCAGTTATTATCTGTTGATATTAAAATTTCATATGAAGATAAGTGCATCAGTTTCTTGTGTTCTCTACAAGATTTGTTGGATAATCTGGTTATTGCAATAGGTAGCAATGCAACTCCCTTATAGTTTGATGAAATATTCTCATTCTTGCTGACGGAGGAGATGAGACAGAAAAATATGGAGAGCCAGAATGGTGATGCCTTGTCTATATGAGGATTGTCCTAGAATAGAAACAAAAATAATTCATCAAGTGGGAGATCTAAATCTAGAGGGAGATCTAAATCTCCAGGAAAACCTGTAAAGGTGGTATGATGGAAATGCGGAAAGGAAGGGCACTACAAAAAGGACTGTAAATCTAAAGCTCTTGGAAAAGGAAAGGGATCTGATGATGCTTCTTTTGTAGAGGTGAAAACCACCTCAGATGAAGGTGAGGATGTGTACTTGGCTTCTTCAAGTACACATGTAGATTATGAGGCATGGTTGATTGACTCAGGTTCATCCTTTCACTTCACTCCCCATAGAGAGTGGTTCTGCGAGTATGATAAATACGATGGTGGTGATGTCTTCTTAGGGGATGATAAGAAGGCTAAAATCGTTGGTCACGGAAAAGTAAAGTTGAAGTTACAAGGTGGAAGGGTGAGAACACTTCCGGGTGTTCTGCATATTCCCGCATTAGCCAGAAATCTGATTTCTGTAAGCAGGTTGGATGATGTAGGTGTAAAAACAGTGTTCGAGAAGGATACCTGTAAGATGGTTTAGGGAGCACTGGTATTGATGCGGGGAGTTCAGACTGGAACTATGTACAAGCTGCAAGGTAGCAATGTTGTTGATGGGTGCAATAGTTCTATGGTTCCTGAAAGTGGAGTAGAAAATCTAGTGGTCTCAAGAGAGAAGACCATGTTGTGGCATCAAAGGCTTGGACATACTGGAGAGAAGGGCCTTCAAATACTTCATGGTAAAGGGATGGTAGAAGGTATGAGTAATAGCTCTCTGGATTTTGATTTCTGTGAAAATTGTGTATATGGGAAGCCATTCAAGTGAGTTTCCCCTCTAGTGGTAAGAGGGAGAAATATATATTAGAGCTTGTGCATAGTGATGTGTTTGGACCTGCGAAGGTTCCATCACTGGGTAAGTCTATGTACTATGTATCATTTATAGATGACTTCTGAAGGAATACATGGATATATTTCCTTAAAAATAAATCTGAAGTCTTTGACAGGTTTAAAAAATTTAAGGCTCTAGTGGAAAACTAGACAGAGAAGAAGATAAAGGTGCTGAGGACAGATAACGATGGAGAATTTTGCAGTAAGGATTTTGAAGAATTTTGTAAGAAGTGTGGTATAGCACGACAGAAGACTACTCCATATACACCTCAGCAAAATGGAGTTGCAGAAATAATGAACAAGACGTTGATGGAAAGGGCAAGATGCATGCTGAGTGGTGTCGGGTTAGGACAGGAATTCTAGGCAGAGGCGGTGGAGACAACATGTTACATGGTCAATAGATCACCTCCATCAGTGTTGGAGGATAAAACTCCACAAGAGGTATGGACTGGTAAGAAACCCTCTCTTTCACATCTGAGGGTATTTGGATGTGATGCATATGTACATGTTCCAAAGGAGAAATGAACCAAGTTGTATAGTAAATCTGAAAAGTGCATCTTTATTGGGTATAAGGATGGTTTAAAGGGTTATATGCTTTGGAACCCAGTAACAAGGAAGGTTGTGTAAAGCTAAGATGTGGTGTTTAGAGAGATGAAAGATGTTATTAAACATGAAGTCCAACTAAAGGAACTTGAGAAGATATAGTTTGAGCTAAAGAAGGAAGAATCAGACTCTACAATTGAGGAGGAATCAGAAGATGAAGAGCCACAAACTCTGGGTTTGAGAAGATCAGTTTGAGAAAGAAGGTAGCCAGAAAGGTATAGTCCATCTACTTTCTATTCAGATTTTGCTTTATCTATTACTGATGATGACCCAGAACTGTGAAGGAAGTAGTAGATTCAGAGGATGGAAAACTCTGAAAGAGGCCATGGTCGATGAAATGGCATCTTTGCACAAAAATGAGGCTTTGGATCTGGTGGAGTTTCCGAATAGAAGGAAACCCAATGGTAGCAAATGGGTGTTCAAGAAGAATACAAATGCAGAAGGAAAGGTGGAGAAATACAAAGCTTGGTTGGTAGCAAAAGGTTATTCCCAGGTGTTGGGAATTGATTTTGGTGATATTTTTTCTCATGTTGCCAAGTTAACTTCTATTATATTACTGTTATTTGTTGTTGCTACTCTTGATTATGAGGTAGAACAGATGGATGTGAAGACAACATTTCTTCATGGGGATCTGGAAGAAGAGATCTACAAGAAGCAACCTGAAGGTTTTGCGGTGAAGGTTAAGAAAGAACCGGTATGCAAGTTAAATAAGTCTCTATATGGGTTAAAATAGTCACCAAGGATATGATATCAGAAATTTGATACATTTATACAAGGACTTGGCTTCACCAAAAGCAAAGCAGATCACTGTGTGTATTTTAAATTAATTGGTGACTATATTATTTATCTGGTCTTGTATGTGGATGATATGTTGTGGTTGGAAATGACAAAGAAATTATCCAGGATTTAAAGACCCAATTGTCCTCCAAATTCGACATGAAAGATCTTGGTGCTACAAACTATATTTTGAGCATGGAAATTAAAAGAGATCAGGCAAAGAGGAAGCTCTGGTTAAACCAGAGGAAGTATGTCAAGACAATATTGCAGAGATTTAATATGCAAAATAGTAAATCGATGAAGATTCCTATTCATGTAGGTGAAAAGTTATATGCTGAACAATGTCCCAAGACATAAGAAGAGGAAGAGGGCATGTCCCATGTTCCATATGCAAGTGCAGTCGGTAGCCTGATGTATGAAATGGTCTGTATTAGACTAGAAATTGCACATGCAGTGGGAGTATTAAGCAAGTTTATGTCAAAATTAGGAAAGGATCATTGGACAATAGTGAAGCAAGTTTTTAGGTATTTGCATGGCACTAGTGATTATGGTTTGTGCTACCAAGGAAGACCAAGATTAGATGGAGTGTTGGATATTCGTGGCTTTGTTGATGTAGACTAGGCTGGAGATCTGGATCAGAGAAGATCTACAAGTTGGTATGTGTTTAACCTATTTGGAGGTGCAGTTAGTTCGATGAGTAAGGAACAGTCTGTAGTGGCACTATCAACTACAAAGGCAGAATACATGGCAGCCACTCATGCAAGCAAGGAAGCAATTTGGTTGTAGAG
>APFE031368498.1:347352-369497 GCA_000404065.3 Pinus taeda
GAGGGATATGATAGAAGACAAAAATGTGTTGCTGGTAAAGGTGGACACTTTGAAGAATACTGCAGACGCATTGACAAAATCTATGAATTCTAAGAATTTCTCTTGGTGTAGAGAAACAATGGGTGTTGCAGGGATGGATAAATGACTAAGCTCTCTTGTGGCCCCCTTTGGAAAGAAAACAACAAGTGGGATAATGTTGGGTTGTGTTATATTCTTTCCACGACTAGCCCACATAGTTAACCAGGGAGTTAGAGGGGGGGCGGAGCCCCCCCTTCATTGCACCAATTGCTAGCGGGGAGGTCACAGGGGGTTTGAGGGGTGTAGGTAACCCCACTCTATGGGGTCCAAGGCAGCGCCCTGGAAAATTTTGGCCTTGGAACCTATGTTAGGTTGGGTGGACCCACCTATGGTTTTGTGCATGATTTTCACACATGTTTTTGGACGCGATGGTTTTCGGTCCATGGTTTTAGACGCGATGGTTTTCGGTCCATGGTTTTAGACGCGATGGTTTTCGGTCCATGGTATTGGATGCTTTGGTATGTATAAATATGTATTATAAAATTGAAAGAAACATAATGGAAAATCAAGCTAGTAGTCCTGGTTTTGGGATCTAGGGAAAAATCTCTATATATATATATATGTGTGTGTTTTATGTGTTATGCTCTCGCATTTTTTATTTTATGTGTTTTAGAATTCGTATGCAGGTAATTTCTGTATGAGGTTAAAACCTACAGGAAGTAGTGCAACAGCCAGTTTGGGTTGACGCCATGGTGGAGGCATATGACACCATAGTTCATAACAGTGTTTGGAATGTGGTCTCGAGACCGAAGGACAAGTCAATGGTGAGCCCCCATTGGCTTTACAAGGTAAATCAAGCTGCATATGGTAGTGTGGAGAAGCATAAGGCTAGATTTGTGGCTCGTGGCTTTTCACAAGTATAGGGGATTTACTATGACAAAACCTTTTCTCCTGTTGCAAGGTACTCGTCAATCAAATCTATATTGGCACTATCAACACAAATGGGTTGGAAGATACATCATATGGATGTAAATACAACCATCCTTAATGGCATGATTGAGGAAGAGGTGTACATAGAGAAGCCTAAAGGTTTTGAGACCTTTGGTTGTGAGTCGCATGTGTGTCGGATCAAGAGAGCATTGTATGGGATAAAGCAAGCACCATGTGCTTGGTACACCCAGATAGATAGCTACTTTACCGGGTTGGGCTTCATGAAGAGTGAAGGGGATGTGAACCTGTACGACATAGTGGTGGAAGGTAAACTGTTGATCATTGTAATTTATGTTGATGATCTCATACTGATCAATTATTGCAAGGACAACCTTGCAAGAGAGTTTGAGATGAAGGGCATGGGGCTCATGCATTACTTTATTGGCATGGAGGTATGGAAGGGATATTGGGATTTTGTTTGTGTCTTAGGGAAATTATGACAATGAGATACTTAGGAGATTCTGCATGGAGAGTAGCAAACCCATGGAGACTCCTCTAGCAGGTAACTGGAGGAAGGAGGATGTTACTTTGGGGGAAGTAGTGGAAGTTATTGTTTATAGGTAGTTTGTTGGTTCACTCATGTACCTAGTGAACACATGAATGGATATGTGCTATATTGCAGTTAACCAACTTAGTCAAGTGATGGTTAGGCCTACCAAGCTATATTGGAATGCGGCCAAGCATGTGTTGAGATACCTCAGGGGAAATTCGCAGTATGGATTATGGTATAGATAGACAAAGGGAGTGAAGCTTCAAGGCTTTAGAGATGTAGATTGGGTAGGCAGTTCATCCAATAGGAAGAGCAGATCAGGAGGGATCTTCAGTGTTGGGTTAGAAGTAGTTTCTTGGTACAACAGGAAATAGAGATTGGTTGCACTCGGTTCGGCAGAGGTAGAGTACATGGTTGCGAGTCTAGAAACATGTGAGGCCATTTGGATGAGGAAGATAATGGTTGGTTTGTTTGGTCAACAGATGGATCCAACTGTGATTTACTGCGATAATCAGATTTGTGTTAAACTCTCTGAAAATCTAGTTTTTCATGATCGGTCCGAGCATATTGATATCCAATATTATCATCTCCGAGATTATGTATTGAGGCGGATTATGTTGTTAGAGCATATTCCCACAGAGGATAAATATTCCAACATTTTGACAAAGGCATTGTCAAGATGTAAATTAGAGTTTCATAGAGACAAGATCTGGGTAGTTAATAATCCCTTTCTCATTGAGTCCAGTGTTTAGATATGGCAACAAGAAATTCCAATTTAATTTGTCCTTGAATTAAACTGAGAATTAAATAAAATTATATTCTCATAACAACTTGTAAATATTTAATTAAGTTTAATTAACTTAATTATCTTAGGAATTTCGAGTTGGAGGTCTTTTTGAATTCATGTATATGTTCTCCCTAAGTTTTAGGTGTCTAGTATGAGTTTAAATTGAGTTGGAAATTAAATCACTCAATTTACTAAGTTAAATTCAATTAAATTAGTTCTAAATTGTTTTTGGAACTTATAGAGGACTAAGAGTCGGTTGGTCCACTAGTGCATCTCCAGTTAACTGAAGATTCCCTCATGAGAAACTCATGCATGTCAGTTCAGAGAAAGACCCAGTTGAGACTAGAGTGTAGGGACAATGTATTATCAATGGTATTATTTACTAGAGTGTAAATATCATGCATGCATCAGAGATTGATCCTATGTTTTTATTGCGCAGTTTCAGAACCATTAATTCCCTTTAAATATAGGTTATTCCTCCTAGGAATTATGCAAGAGATTAGGGGCTTGGAGAGCTATAAAATTGGCTAAGTGTTGGCCAAGAGCTAGCTTGTGAGCTGAGAGAGTTGATCATACTTGTGTAGAATTGTTCTAGTGAGAATAAGAATTGTATCTTCACTCAGATTTCTTATTTAATGCAATACAGATAGTGGGGGTTTTTAGCTAAGGCTTTCACCAGGTACTTATTATCTTATGTGCCATTGATTTATCTTCTTCTTGTTCATATTTTTTTCATCAATATGTTGGATTCCGCTGTTTGATAGTAGAAGTATACTCTTGTCCTATGCTTTAGTAAATTGCATGAGATTGTGAATCTGTAGGATTTTCTACATATTGCAAGTGTGTAATCTACATGTGTATTTTTAGTTCTTAGAATATGGGTCTCATACTTAACTGAGAATCACTAAGAACCATTGATGCTTCAACACATCAACTGACATTCCATCCATTAGGTCATAGATACATTTACCATTCAATTACAAGTAAAAACATGATGAGAGCCACACATGGTTGTTTCCATAAAACACATACATAACCAACATAATAACAATAGAGATACTCATGAAAGTACAACCATATAGACCACATACAATCCATCAAAATTATCATACATATACAAGGAGAAATAACTTTTCATTAATGATGAAAAATCCAAACTCGGGTTGAGACTTCCACATTCCACCCAACCGTAGAATGAATGAGTGAAATCTCTGTTCATCCATTCACCCCCGTGCCATATTCCAAACATGAATGTGGGATCTCATAGAACACATCAATCAAAACTCTTACAGTGATTCCAAAGGCCATCCACCTCAACCCATTAAATAGTGATTCCACCTCGTTGTTGAACATCACAAAGCCATCATCAGATTGGTCTCCATCCAAGCCTTCCAGGGATTCCAGAGAACTTTTTCCAACCAAGGCTTCCAGGACTAGTAACTCAACCACAGATGTTGTTAGAATTCTAGAGCATTTGTCCAACCAAGACTTCTAGGAATAGTAACTCAACCCACCAAGGGATTCTAGAGTGTTTGTCTAACCAAGGCTTCCAGGACTAGTAACTCAACCCAAGTTGTTACAGGGCTTTTAGAGAATTTTCCCAACCGGGGCTTCCAAGAACTAATAACTCAACCCAAGCTAAGGAAACATGAGAACCAACCAAAAATAAACAGTGAAAGTAAACCCACAATTACCATGTCTATCTATAAAATGGCAAGGCTAGGCAACCCACTATCAATCCAGGCAATGCTCTATGCCAATGAAATATCGTAACCAAGAAACCACATGCATATGCCATGCATGCCAAAACTAGTGAAGGAAACATACATGCAACTTGGTACCTGCAATAAAATATGTTGTATCTTCTAATCTCGATGCCTTCTTGCACTTTCCCGCTCTTCCTTTTCCTTCTTGCTCCAAAAATCCAACTATGCCACACCCACCAAGAGTGCTCCAATAAAACTCTAAGTCTCCAAGAGTATGAGAGAGAGATAGAATAATGAGATAGCCCCAAAACTAAATTGAAAAAAGGGTTACTAACTGATCCTCAATTTTTTTTTATGAATAAGGCCTCTATTTTCTTCATTTTCCATTATTTTCCTTCATTTTCCTCCTCACATGCAACCTGTGACCTTTCACTTCCCTTTTCTCCTAATTTCCATTATTTTCATAAATAATTGTGCCAAAAATGTCATTTTTCCTTTCCAAGGGCCTTAGCCATTGCCTTTGAAATTTCCTTAGTCATAACCAATCACAAGTGATCCTCGTCACTAAGGTTTTTCCCAACATTTAGCTTTGAATAAGTGTCGCATCATCTGTGGTTATTATTTTGCCTTTATTTACTTTTATTACATGGAATTTTCACCAAGGTTATTACAATTCTAATCTGAGAAGAGAGATTTTTCCCTTAGCCTAAGCCTTAGCAGCATGGAAGAAAGATTACATATGTGACAGTAGCCTCTCATCTACAAGAAAGTAAGGCCAAGGGTGCGATTGTAGTCTCCCAACTGCAAAGAAGAAGGCCTATGGATGTGGTTATGCCTATGACACAAAAATGAAGTTTTGTGCATGAAATCGAATGTTAACCTAAAAGATGTCAATCCTACACACATGAAGCAAAAAACAATAAGTTCTATGAGAAGTTAAGCTTGAATGTTTACTATAATATGATATGCATATTGAAAATGTGTTTGCAAGTGATAGGGATATGCATATAGATATGTCATTATGATTTAACCATTGAAGTTTATGTTGCAAGAGTTTGACTAGATTTAGATGATTGATATAAATGAAAAGTGTTTGGAGGTTTGACATGATAATGACTTTGAACTTTGACTTGATGATTGAGATATGTTTTTTACTATAGGTCTCACTATGATAGAAAATTTTTGATTTCACTTGAAGACTAATGATTTGATTTGGTGACTGATGATTTTCCTTGATAACAATGGGCATAATGACCTTCAGTTACTAATATTGGTATTCGATAATAGTTTTGTGTTGGCCTCTTTTTTCTTAGTACAATGGTTGAAGTATTGAAAGTTTTGATTCAGTGTGAATAATATCACAATAAATGGATGAAACATATTCTTAGTATATGAATTTGTAGCTAGTACCTTATATTACGATCATGAGGATGAATTGATGAAGCTTGGTTTAATAATTAGATGAAAACTTGTTGGCACGATAATAGATGAAGTCATGACGTGATGAGATCTCTACCTTTCACCTATTCTAAAGAATATGATATTTTTGATATTGATGATTTGATATTAATCTTGATCTGGCATCTAAACTTTGATAGGTTGACTTAGTTGATTTGATTGTACAATATTGATTATGTAAGATTTAACATGTTGGTTTGGTAAAGTGTTATATTTGCAAATATCATTGTATGAAGAAAGCTCCTTGATCTTGATGTGTCTGCATTAACAAGTTATCTGGTCAAGCTAGGATGATGTGTCGATCCAAACCTCTACTTTAGAAGCATTCCAAGTTATGATTTTGATTTTTGTTTTGGTTTTACATGTTGACGGTCTACTATTGATAGGTAATGAGATTTTGATGATCTAAGTAAGAGGGACACAGTTTCTAAAGCTCGAGATAATGAATCATGCAATGATGAATCTATTTCTCAAGTTTTGAAAACAAAATCTATATTGTGAAACTTTTTATGAACTATTGATGCAAATCCTTGGACACTCTGATTGAATTTCAAGAATTTGTGAATAGATATTGTTGAACTCAACTTTGAAACCAACAGTTGATTAAAGCATTAATGTTTCAATTAAGAACCTGTCTATATACATATATGTTGTACATAGAACCTGAGTCGATTCATGATTGAACCAATTGATACACATAGAGTTTCCACCAAGCACCCATCGATATATTTACATGGAATGAACATTTTTTGGACTAAGACATTATTCCTATGGTATGTGACTGCATGGATGTACTTATTATTTTTGGGATTATTATTGATGAGATAATTTGAGTGTTGTCTTAGTATGATATATGTCGTGATATGAGAAGTTCATAACTTTAAGTGTACAAAATCCTGTAGATTCACAAGCTAATGCAATTTT
The DNA here is from genome assembly GCA_000404065.3 of Pinus taeda. Taxonomy (NCBI): domain Eukaryota; kingdom Viridiplantae; phylum Streptophyta; class Pinopsida; order Pinales; family Pinaceae; genus Pinus; species Pinus taeda. The sequence continues at coordinate 353,726 of APFE031368498.1, forward strand.
CTAAAGCAAGAGACATGAATCTACTTCTACTCTTTACAGTGGAATCACATAAACATTGAGAAAACAATAATCAATAGAGGAAGAGAATCAAAGTCACATAACACAATAAATATCCAAGGAAAGCCACAACTCAAAACCCCACTATTTGTTTTGTATTAATCCAAGAAATCAAGATTAAATTACAATGCTTGTTCTCTATAGAACTATCCCAACACTTAGCGAATTCAATCTCCAACTCATAAAAAATCTCAAGGCAAAATCTTAGCCTCTTCACAAGATCTCCAAGTCTCTATTCCAATGTGTAATTTCTATGAAGGATAACTTGTATTTAAAGGGAAATAAAGCCTCTAAAAATAGCGCAATCCCTTAAGGATCAGTTCCTGATTGCATGCATTATCAGTGCAACTCGGAAAAATCTAAAACAAATAGTACACTATCCCTACACTCTAGTCTCAACTAAGCCTTTCTCATAATAGACATGCATGATTTTTTGATGAGTAAATATTCAGTTAACTAGAGTAACACTAGTGGAGTTCATTAGTGTCACCATTTACTGTTAACTCACTATTAGTTCTCTCAATCAGTTTGAGAACTAATTTAACTAAAATGACTCATGAAATTGAGTCTTCTGTTTTACAACTCACAATTAACACACACTGGACTCCTACAAAGTAGGGTGAATGATTTGAATTTAAACAGGAACGCAACAAATTATAGATATAACCATAAATATAGAGATGAAGCAGGAATAATACTTCATTTCATTAATGTAAAATACTAAAATATGCATATAAACAAAAATGGAAATAAATCAGCTAGGGCAATGGTAGCTTATCTCTGAGAAGAGATGTGGTGGCTACATGCCTTTGAAATGTCTTACAACGAGGCTTGAAGGCCTATTTATTTTTGAGAAACAATGGAAAACCCTAAACATCCAAAAACCTAACCCTAGGAGATGAAGCACCAAACTATGGGCCCCGTTTTGGGTAAATTTGTATATCAAATTCCCATGGTCATAACTTTGGCATACGATATCCATTCGACGTGCAAAATACCTCATTAGAATGATCTACCCAATTTTCCCAAAAAACGTCGTTTAGGGCCTCAAAACAGCCCCAAAAGTTCAAGACCCAAAAAACTGCTAAAAATAGTAAATTTTGTTACAATTAAGGAAATTGAAAAACTGAAAGAGACAGTTGTGGGGGTCCAAGTGGTATAGGTGGGTGGCCACCAACATCCACCTAGATCAGAGAACATATACATGACTTACAAAAGACTTCCAACTCGAATTTCCTAAGTTAAGTAAGTTTAATAAACTTAATTTAACTATTTTAAGTTGTTATGAGAATAGAATTTGAATTTAATTCATAGTTTAATTCAAGGACAAATTAAACTGGAATTTCTTGTTTCAATTTCTCAACATTAAGCGCAACCAAGGCTGAGTACAAGGTTGCTAGCATGGATAGCTATGAGGTAGGATGAAGAAGCTTTTCCAAGAGATGTTTGAGAAAGTTTTGGATATGACATGGATACATTGTGATGATAAAGAGTGGGAATTGGTATAGAATACCATATATAGTTGGGATTGAAATACCTCCATATATTGGGATAGTGTTGATATACAAGACAAGATTAAGCTTGTGGTTGGCACCTCCTTGAGAAGGAGGATGACTATATAGATATCTATATATGTTTGTTCTAATATGATATTGTATTTGATGTAAGGTATGAGAAGGAGAGAGTTGTTATTGATACATGATGATTATCATATATGATCACGATGATGTGGTGCTAATATATAGAGAGCATCATTAACTGAGAACATTGAGCTAGCTCTTCCCCCCTGTCTGAGCTCCCAAGGTGTGGAATTTAGATGGAGGATTCTTGGGGTTGAGGGACCTATAGACAATAGGATCATAGATGTTGCTCCCCTCTATATCACCCATAGGGTCATATATGTTTCTCCCCTATCTTATTTTTTGCAAATTATACCCAGTTGGAATCATACCCACAAGCTAGGCTTGTTGGGAATACCTCTCCCCATCTAACTAATGGGTTGAGAGTGTTCTTGGGGGTGTATAACCCAAGCTGATTATGATGTAAGTGTTATACCACATGAATATTGAGGGTAATTCTTGGGAATATTGGTAGGTAATAATATGGTTTGAGTAGTATCTCCCCTATATCACCTATTACTCGATGTGGGGTTGTAGATTTTTAGCTCCTGCATGAGATTATGGGTTGAGATATTCTCCCCAATGTGGTTCTAGGTTGAGATGTGCTCCCTGATGATATGCTCTCTGATGATGATGTGGGTCATATATTTAGCTCCCCGCTAATGTTTCCTAGGTGGTAACATTAGGCACCCTGCTGGCAAAGATTATGGGTGGTAGCATTGGGCTCCTCGTTGGAAGAGATTACGAGTGGTAACAGTGGCTCCCCAATGGACAAAGGGAGGTAGATTGAGCTTCCCTCTGATTTCAAATTCTTCTTCTTTTAGATTCGATAATGTTCAGCAAATGAGCAGAGAAAATCAATAGATAAGCAAGAATAATCAAGAGATGAATTTATATGAAATGTGACAATACATAATGATGGCGTACTTACAATTGGATATGATTTGATGACAGGATACATGAGACAAGATGCAAGTGGAATTCTCCCTAGTTGAGAGGGAGTATTAAAATATGAAACTGTGGCCAAATTCCACTTTGGATAGCTCATTTTATGGATATGATGATTTCATTGAATTCATCTTTTCAAGAGGACAATAATCGATCTAAATATCATATAATTTGGATAAGGGAAAGTGTATTTTTGAATTATAAGCCCACATGTGCATATTTGAACAGGTTGGCCCTAAAGAAAAGTGGACACCCTTGGAAGGATATAAACACAAGTGATCTATAGCTCATTTTGAGATCATCATGAAACACTTTTCTATTTATATTTATTGGTTTTGTCTCGTAGAGGTCTAAGGAGCGTCCGTAAAGGAATGGGTTCGTTTGAAGATGAAATGGAAGGCTCTGAAGCTCGCATCTCTATTTTAGGGTTTTGGGCCTTAGTTAGGGGCATGACATAGGAAGAACTCAACCACAAACACTCATTGATCAGCTCATATTTGCAACCAAAGCATCTCAGTGTCACACACACCTTTTCCTCCATGTGACTAGCATCTACGGTTTTAGAATCACAGTTGCAGGGTCTCGAAAGTCAAAATTCGACTATAGCCACAAGCTTGCAAGCTCAAGGGAGTGATTGAAGGTTCCTAGTCACACACAAAGCATGTCCTCCGTGCGACCATATTCTAGGGTCTTATTTTTTAGTTATTTGAATTTTTTTTCTTATTGACTTTAGGCTTCAACAATTGACCACAGACAGTGATAATTAATTACAAACTTCTTAATTAGGGTTTTGAGTATAAGCATTGTTGGGTTCATCTCATGGCTATTGCTATTGTTTTTACTAGATAGTTGAATAGATGAATATATGGATCATTGTACTCTATTTTGTTGAATCGTTCAATTACAATCTAATAAGAAGAAGAATTTGAAAGGATTTTCTCCATAATGGGTTTTTATTCTATTGTTTTTCTTCAATGTTTTTCTTCTATTGTTCCTTTATAATTTCTCTGCATTGATGATGATGATATTGTTCTTTCTACATAGTTTCATATGTAGTTGAATAATGATGTAAATTTGAATAAAGTAATGATGCTATGGGGTGAATTTAATATGTAAATCAAAAACTGAAATTATCAAATCAAAGAACAATATAGCCCTGAGAAAAAATAACAAAAGAAACCTAAGATAACTAACCATGGTTGATAAAAATTAGAAATCACACATGTTGAACTGAAATCTAACCCCTCCAACTCAAATTTACTGAGTAAACTTGGTGACATAATACATGTCACACAATTTAAGATCATCCAAGTTGTCTGTTGATGTGGAACTTCAAATTTTCTCAATTTAACCAAGGCAAAATCAAATTGATAATTTCTTGTTGCATTTTTCAACACTCGCTCTTAGCAATAAAGGGATTATCAACCACCCCTATCCTACACCTATCCACCTATGCATACAGTCCTGTAAATGGTGATACCAGATATCTATATGCTTGGATCAATCGTGAAAAATAAGATTCTCAAAGAGATTAATGCAACTATGATTATCACAGTAGATCACAGTTGGATCCATCATCTGACCAAACAATCCAACAAGTATATTTATCATCCAGATCACCTCACATGCTTGACTTGCATCCATGTATTATGCTTCTATCGAGATGAGCGCCATGGATCTTTTCTTCTTGTTGTACTAGGAAATTGCTATGGATCCAACACTGAAAATTCCAACTAATGTAATCATTCAATCTGACAGACTCCCTACCCAATCTACTTCTATGAAACCACACAGATTCCCTCCCTTTATCTATCTGTACCATAGTCCAAATTGGGTAGTGCCCCTGAGGTACAGTAAAACATGCTTAGTTTCTCTTCAAAATAATTTTTTTGGCCTAACCATGGCTTGGCTCAGATGGTTGACTGCATAGCACATATATGGTCATGTGTTCGTAAGGTACATCAATGAACCCATTAGCTGTCGATAAATGGTAGCATCTACTTCCTCACCTAAAGTGGCATCCTCCTTCCTCCAGTTGGTTTCTAGAGGTGTCTCCATGGGTTTACAACTCGCCATGGGGAATATTTTTAGTATATCATACTTTCCTTGAGAGAAAAACAGTTCTTCATCACCTTACCATACTTATAACCCGAGGAAGTAGTGCATGAGACCCATGTCTTTCATTTGAAACTCCCTTGCAAGGTCCTCCTTGCAAGATCTGGTCAGTTTCTCATCACCAGTTCAAATTAAATCATCAACATATAATACAATAATGGTAAATTTACCTTCTACCAAGATATGATAGAGGTTTTCATCCGCCTCACTTTTGGTGAAGCCAAAATCATTGAAATAGCTATCGATCATGGTGTACCAATCGCAGGGTGCTTGTTTGAGACCATACAATGTTTGCTTGATTCTACACACATGAGACTCTCGATCAAATGTCTCAAATCCTTCTGGTTTCTCAATGTACACATCCTCCTAAATAACTCCATTGGGGAATGTTTTTTTTACATCCATAAGGTGGATCTTCCACCCTATATGTGTAGCCAAACCAAGAATTTATCTAATGGATGAGTACTTGGATACAGGAGAAAAGGTCTACTCATAGTCAATCCTTTCAAATTGAGAGTACTCATTGGCAAAAAATTTGGCCTTATATTTCTCTATTCATCCATCTACTTTTTGTTTTACCTTGAAGATGAATCTCAAAGCCACCACTGATTTATATATTGGTCTTAGGTCCACTTCCCAAACATTTTTATTTACAATGGACTCATATTCCTCCACCATTGTATCAACTCATATAGGTTTCTCTACTACTTCCTCGAAAGAGGATATCTAAGTCTCTACAAGCTCAGTAATTAGAGCAATGTAGGCAGTGTACCGATCTAGCGACCTTCTCTGCCTACATTGATATGAAGGAGCACCCACATTATCCCTCACATCCTAGACAAGTCTCTCAGATTCTCATGTTCTTTTTCTTCCTTCTATGGATGGTTATGCTTGAGTGGCTTTCTCCAATCTCTGTTCCTCAATTTTTGGCTTCTCCACAAATTCTTGAGGTCCTCCTTCAGAGCTAAAAGCTCCTACTCTAGTAGGATCTTCGATTCCCCCTCAAGAGAGAACCGCATGGATTTCTCCTCATCAAATTTTACATCCCTTCATACTGGCATTCTGAGGGATGGAAAGCACACATGGTAGTAGAAGGGAGTTTTTATGTAACCCAAAAATACCCCCAATTTTGTTATTGTCTCTAGCTTCTTCCTTGATTCTTTGGAGACATGTCGAAAAACAGAGGCTCCAAAAATCCTTAAATGCGACACATCTGGCTTTCTCCATGAGAAAGCCTCCTCCATTGTAGTCATGCCAAGAATTCGATGAAGACTTTGGTTATGAAAATAGATTTTTGTGTTGCATGCCTTAGCCCACAAATGCAGAGGTACATCTTGGTCATTCAACATCACCCTCATTGCTCCCACACTGTTATGGTTATTTCTCTCAGCCACCCCATTCTATTGCGGGTTGTGGGGTGTTGTAAACTCTCATCGAATGCCTTATTTTGCACAGAAATTTTGAAATTCATTTGACATGTACTCGCCTCCATTATCATTCCTGAGAGCCTTCACCTTCTTGCTAGTTTCTTTCTCAATCAGTGCCTTGAATTCTACGAACTTGGAGAATGTCTCATATTTATTTCACATGAAGAAGATTTAACACTTCTGTGTAATGTCATTAATAAAAATAACAAAATATTTGTGTTTGGAAGTGGAGGCTATCGAGAAATTTCCACAAACATTAGAGTAAATCCTTTCAAGGACTACATGTTTTTTTCTATCCCAATCATGGAATGTGGCTTTTTTGCATTTCGCCAAAGTACATCCTTTATATACATCCTACTACTCAAGTGCTCCTTTGGGGAGGTCTATGGTTATTTGTTGCATAATCTTTAGGGTTCCATGATGCAAATGACCAAGTCTTATGTGCCAAAGTTCACTAACATCATGGCTATGCACCTTCTTTTCCTTAATGCTTAATGCAACACAGTCTTCCACATCTAGCTTACACAGGTTCTTCACATGAACCCCGATCTATTTCACCTGTCTCATGGCTATATGTATTAGGAATGGATCTCCTTTACAAAAGATCACATCATAAGCACAGTCTTCCAAAACTACAATAGAGATGATATTTTTCTTTAGGCTCAAAATGAACATGACATCCTTGAGCCTGAGGGGGCAGCCTAACTCCCTCTAAAAGGTGACTGTAACACTATCGGTCATGTTGTACCTTCTATCATCTCCTATCTCTATGTGCATCTTCAAATATTTTTCTTCCAAGTCACTGAAAAAGTCTTTGCACCCTGTCATGTGTAACAATGCACCTGAGTCCAAGTACCACATGCTCCCCATCACTGTGTTGGCCATGCATGCAATGAGGGTAAATTCAAGCTCGAACTATAAAGCCAAGGCTTCACATGTTTCTCCTTATAAGGTCTTATTACCTTCCTTCCTACTTGTGTGTACACTTTGTGGCATAGATCCTTAATTCATGACAATGGAAGCATTTAATTTTGGAAAAATATTTCTTCTTGCCCCCTTGACTAGATTTTGGTTTGGATGTAGATTTGTTCCCTTTTCCTTTCTTTTTCTTTCCATCCAAAGAAATTTTTTCTTCATCCTCACCCTTGGATGAAGTCCCATCTCTAGTATTCCACCTCATTTACTTTTGTACCAAATCGTACTATAAGTGTTCCCAATTCGGTAGTTTCTCCCTCCCATTCACTGAATCTTGATAGTTATGCCAGCTCTTGGGAAGGCCCAAAAGGGCTAGACTTATGAAGTATTCTTTAGGGACTGTAACACCAACCCTACCAAGTTCATCACGACACTATGTAAACCTGCTCAGATACTATGAAATTTTTTCATTCTTCTGCATCTTGATAACTTCGAAATTTATCCTTGAGTGCCAACTTCATGTGGCACTATTATTCTCGAACAATTTTTTAATTACTTTCCACATTGCGAATGGAATTTATTTTCCTTGGAGATTTGAGACAATGTGATCTCATACTCCCTCCAATATTATTCTCCTCGCCTTGCCTACATCTCTTTCTTCGGCTGAGCAAGGTTATGGGCATCATATGATTGTGTTTTTGCAACATTTGTCTTGATGTATTCTAAAAATCTATTGTAATCCAAGATTGCCTCCTTGTAATCCTTCCATGCAACAAAATTAGATGTGCCTTCCAAGGCATACTCTAGCCTTAGTACATTGAAGTCCATCTTCTCAGCTCTAGAGAGATCCCACTGCACTGAGCTCCAAAATCAAACCTCCTAAGAAACAAATTTGAATTCCTTCTCTAATGTGAGTCCTCCTTTTATACCATGTAGAAATTATGATGAAATTTTCAATTTCTCATGAAGTTTTAATCAAAATCACAAGACACAAACCTACTCTACTTCTCTACAGACATTAGTTCACAATCTAGAACAAATATTTTAGACATTGATAAGAAATAACACACATGCAACAAGTATTTTTCTTGGGGAAAGAAAACTGTTAAAAACCCCAATGTCAGCTTGCATTAAATCAGAACAATAAATATGTATTACAATTTCTTTGCTAAATTGAGTACACCCTGTAAGTACATAACCTGTCTCTTTGCTCACTGAAAGGCTCTGACCCAAACTTAGTCAATTTATTCCTTTGATTGAGCTCCTATTTATGTGCATTGTTCCATGAGAAATTAGGCCCCTATTATTTAGGAAATTCCTCAAAGTGATTGTGAAATTCCTTTAGGTTTTGAAAATGCATAATGAAAATATTGTTTTGATTTTACCTTGATCAAAGTAGATTAAAATTCGAATTTCTATTTCAGCAGAATTATTAGAGGTAGTTAACTGAGGTGACATGGAACTTGTCACTCAGTTAACTCAATAAATTTGATTTGGATAAGATTAAGCTCATTTCTACATGATTTATTGCTAATTTCACTACAAGAAAAAAGGTCATTGGTGAGGGTCATGCCCGTGATGGACCTTTAAGGTTCGTCACCAATGTCACATATGGTAACGGTCTTTAAAAAAATGTTGTTGTAAGTGTATATAGTGATGGTCCTTTAAGGTTTGTCACCAAAGCCATTTTCAATGACACTTTTGGTGAGGTTCATTAAAGGTCTGTTACTAATTCTCTCTTTGGTGGCACTTTTGGCGAGGGTCGTTAAAGGCCCATCACTAATTCTCTCTTTGGTGACACTTCTAGTGACGATCCTTTATTGACCATCACCAATGATCTTTTTGGTTACTTTTGGTGACAGTCAATAAATTTTTTTCATCATTTATCATTCCAATGAGTTTTTGATGATGCTTCATGCCTGTGATGAACCATTAAGGTCTGTCACCAATGTTGCATATGATGACGGTCTTTAAAAAATTGTTGTTGTAAGTGTATATAATGATGGTCCTTTAAGGTTTATCACCAAAGCCATTTTAAAATGACCCTTTTGGTGAGGGTCGTTAAAGGACCATCACTAATTCTCTCTTTGGTGACACTTTTGGTGAGGCCCGTTAAAGGCCCATCACAAATTCTCTCTTTGTTAACACTTCTAGTGACGACCTTTTATTTTGGTTACTTTTGGTGATGGTAAAAAAATGTTCATCATCATTGATCATTCCAATGAGTTTTTGATGACACTATGTACCTGTTACTATATTTTTTGTCAAAAGATAATGCTTTAAGACCATTTTCGTGGAGTCTTTTATGTGTCCAAGGCCATAGTGGTTATAATAGTCAGTCAATTTGTTAAGAAGTAATTAGTTTGTATCATTTCCCTCAAGTCATAAGAATATAGTTTTTTTATGAGTCAACACATGATTCATCTCTATTAGGTTTATTATCTAGAAAATTTCGTTTAAATAAAGTTCTACTAGTGTGTGTAGAAAATATATTATTTAATACATAATCAAGCCCTGTCAATGCTATTAATGAGAGATACCTAGCACTCCTCAACACTCATTTCACACCTTAACATGCTTTGAAATAGTACACTAACATTCCTTGGCACCTCGCATGTCTTGGAACATCTTTGTACCTGGAACATCTTTTTACCTAGAACATCTCGCCATGAGTAGGACACCCAAGCACATGTTGGCATGCCCTAGCATAGAATGGCACTCCCTTATATATCATGTGTAGTCCCTAGCATGCCCTAGAACACCTTGGCATAATATTGCATTGACAAACATTAGAACTTGGCACACATTGGCACTTGGCATGTATTAGAACATATTATTAGTGTGCCTAGCATGACCCTTTTGAAAAATATAAAGTCCCAACTTATTAACCGTCTTATGTGTTCATTTCCTTTCATTTTAGCTTGGTTATTCCTTTTGTTTCCTTGAAACTCCTTGACACATATTGGCATACTTTGGCACCCTACACATGCTAGCATGTCTTAGCACTTGGCATGCCTTGGCGCTATTTGGCACATGTTAGCACACCTTGAAACTACCTAGCACACTATAGAACTTCATGACATTCCCTGATATTCTTTGGCATGCCTTACCCATGCTTTGCATACCTTTTCACTCCCTGCTTAGCATGACAGCTAGAACTCATTGACACTCCCTTACACACCTTCATATTCATTCACTTCCATGCATTTTGACCTAGTGCTCACTTGTGTTATCCTAGTACTCCCTAACACTCCTCAGCATGCATTGGCACTCTCTAGCACAGCTTAGCACTCTTTGATGTGCTCTTCCACTTCATAGCATGTATCACACTCCCTGACACATATTAGCTTTTGGCACATGTTCTCACTTGGAAAGTCTTAGCATGTTTTTCATGCGTTGAGATGACTTGGTATGCTTTGGCATGGTTTAATATTAAAGTTATTTGAGATCAATTATTGGAAACTAGATGAGAGGAAACAAAGGAATATTTGGCACTTAGAAAGCATTAACACTTGGTACTTGGCACCTAGTGTTGATGTGCCTAGCATTCCCCTCATGCAAAAGGTAAGTTGATGACTTATTAACCCTATTATGTGCTCATTTCCTTGTAGTTTAACTTTTTCCTCCCTTTTGTTGCCTTGATAGTCCTTGGCATGCGTTGGCACACCCTTGTACATCTTGTCATGCCTTAGCACTTGGCACATCTTAGTTTGTTTGACATGTCTTTGTACTATCTGGCACATGTTAGCATGCCCTAGAATTCCCTAACACACCTTGGAAGTCATGACCTCACAACTAGCATTACATTTTTCCATGACTTGGGAACCTTACATTCACTAGAACACCTTGGCACTCCCTAGTTGTCATGCCCTCTACTTTCCTCCAAAATGTCCCAAGATGATAAGGAGATCGATGGAGGTAACCACAAACCATACTTTTGGTTTGGTAGCTAGCCCTACCAAAACAGAGAGGTCTCTCTCTATGAAATCACAATGAAGAGATGACTTGAATGTAAAGGATTCTAGGGGAGTTAAAAACAACTTCTACAATTAACTTTGACTCCAACCTCTCTCATAAATGAGGTCAAATTTACATCAAAACATCTTACAAATACTAAACACCCATTATTTACATTTACTTTTACCCCTTACATTCATCTACTTCACCCTTTTTACTTTTACCAAAGTCAAACTAGGAATTACAAAAAATTACACAGTGAAAACTTTACAAAAATCTCATAAATTTCCAAGTGTGCAACGAGTTGTTGGAGGCCATTTTTGAGTGCCTTTCTGAATCCAGATATAAAGCCTTTTCTGGAAATATGGGACTTTTTCCTCCCTTTTGTTGCCTTGATAGTCCTTGGCATGCATTGGCACACCCTTGTACATCTTGTCATGCCTTAGCACTTGGCACATCTTATTTTGTTTGACATGTCTTTGTACTATCTGGCACATGTTAGCATGCCCTAGAATTCCCTAACACACCTTGGAAGTCATGACCTCACAACTAGCATTACATTTTTCCATGACTTGGGAACCTTACATTCACTAGAACACCTTGGCACTCCCTAGTTGTCATGCCCTCTACTTTCCTCCACAATGTCCCAAGATGATGAGGAGATCGATGGAGGTAACCAAAAACCATACTTTTGGTTTGGTAGCTAGCCCTACCAAAATAGAGAGGTCTCTCTCTATGAAATCACAATGAAGAGATGACTTGAATGTAAAGGATTCTAGGGGAGTTAAAACCAACTTCTACAACTAACTTTGACTCCAACCTCTCTCATAAATGAGGTCAAATTTACATCAAAAAAACTTACGTATACTAAACACCCATTATTTACATTTACTTTTACCCCTTACATTCATCTACTTCACCCTTTTTACTTTTACCAAAGTCAAACTAGGAATTACAAAAAATTACACAGTGAAAACTTTACAAAAATCTCATAAATTTCCAAGTGTGCAACGAGTTGTTGGAGGCCATTTTTGAGTGCCTTTCTGAATCCAGATATAAAGCCTTTTCTGGAAATATGGGAGAGTGTATATGTCTTTAAAGTATTTTTGCACTCAAAATGACCCATTTTTGGCTGAGATATGGCCATTCTCCCAAGGTGTCTTCTTTTGCGCAACGAAATGGAAAAAGAGGGGCATAAAGGTGATTTTTAGTCTATTTTTTGCAAATTTATCAAAAACCAAGCCCCAAACTAGGAAAGTGAGAAAATTGGTTTTGAGAGGGGGTCATAATATTTCCAAAAATTCTGAGTTTCCATCATTTGGAGACCCGAGGAAGAAGCACAGTGTGAGCTCGTTGCGCTCCTAGACATAAAATTGCCAAAAAATTGCAAGTTTGCACCAGTCTACACCAAAACACAAAATTTTCTCCAAATCCTCCCAAAATTTGTCTAGAGATGCCTGATGAGGTGTGTTATGCAATCATGGATGCATCAACAAGAAAATTTAACTTACCCTTCTCCTCTTGGTTGATTAGGGTTTCCTTGAGTTTTTACTTCAACTGCTTGATTTTGACCTTGGCAACATGATTCCTTGTGTAATAATGGATGGCCATTTTCTTTTGCAACTTGTTATCCCTGTTGGCCTTGTCAAGGAGATTCTCAAGGTGGAAATTGACTTTTTCAAGCCAAAACTCCCTGTCCTCATTTGTTTACATGGCAATCCTCTCTTCAAAGGTCAATTCTTCCATTGGTGGTTGTTGTCCTCTTTCCCTCTGAAGTGCCTTCCTAAGACCCATTGTCCTTGGTCTCTTCCTTGTCACATGTCCTTCATGCTACTTAGTGTCCTCATGGTCTACCACTGCCTTTCCTTTTATCTCTTGTTTCTTGGCTTTGAATTTCTCTTTCTCCATGACTAGTTGTTTTGCCTTAAGTTGATTGTTTTCTTGATCAAGGAATGAAATGATGAATTTGGCCCTTTTCAAATTGTCCTTGAGCTCCATGATATGAGTAGCCTTCTCTTTGATTACTTGTTGCAGGGCTTGATTCTCATCATGTGCCTCCAAGTCAACTAGGCCAAAGTCATGCTCAATGAGCTCCTCATCATGCAAATAAGCCTCATGATGTGATGGTGATCCTTATTCTTCTGATGTATTAGGCTTGGCCCCTTCCTCAATTTGAGGAGGAAACACAGGTCTTATGTGTCTCCAATATGTCTAGGTCACCTCAGGCCTAGGTGCCTTGGAAACCTCATCATGTTTTCTTGATGACCCCACCTCCATGGGTTGTATTAACATGGTTTGATGCTGGCTTAATGAAGTGGTTATATGCATTTTCAAGGCTACCTTAATGAAGGTGTACCATTTCATGCTCTTCTCTTTCAATTGATGGAGTGCTATAACCTTTATTAGAATATGGTGAAAGAGGCTAGGATAATGCACTTTGACTTTCAATTGCACCCTTTCAGACATTTTGGTTAGGATCCTATACAAGTAGCTAGACAAATTTAGAGACTTGGCAGTTGTAACGTGCATGAGAAGTCTTATGTGGTATTGATATAGCCTAGAAAATATTCCCTCACATGTGAATAACTTCATGACAGCCTTCATCAATGGTGCAATATATCTCTCCAACAAGTATTTGAATGGGAAAAAATGTGAGTGAGCTCCTTTGTATTGTGATTTCAAGTATGGTTTGTACTCTTCTAGGTATAGGTTCATGCCTTTGAACCATTTTTCACCATGGTTTGGTATGCCAGTAGCTTGAGAGATGGCATCCAATGAAAACATGAAATCATTCCTTGCAATGGTTATCTTGTATTCCTTCAAGCTGAGGACAAATATACCTATGAGATGATCATGGTAACCTACTTCCTGCACTCCTTGACAAAACCCTAAATAATTGACATCTTCAAATCATTTGATGAAAAATGGGGAGGATGTGATTTCATTGCAATTAGAGGGCTCAAACCTCAATATCTTTCCCCTCTTGTTGTAATTCCTCTTCTTTGATGGTGATGAGTCAGGCTTCATACTTCAAACCCTAGGTGAAAGGCAAGCAAAAATAGTGAAATTTACTGATGTGAGGGAATGATGTGGTATGATGGACTTAGGAGTTGCCTAAATTTGCAAGGAAATTTAGGAGGGTAGGGGATGATGTCAATGAGTAGGGGAAAAAGGAATTTTTGGAAATGAGTGAGGGGAGGGGGTGGAAAAGGCCAAAACACAGGCCTATCCTAGAAAGAGATAAGGTAGATTAGGGTTTAGAGGAAAATGATATAAAATTAGGGGATAAGGCTTTGTGATGGATGGAAATGGTGTATTAGCTACAAATAGAGTTGTAGGGACAAGTAATCTGGGGTTTAGGGCAGCAACTTATGATTTGAGGATCAAAACCATGAAAGTCATGTAAACCCTAGAAGAAGAAATATTTGATCATTTGCTTGACATATGAGGCAAAGGAGGGCATGAAAATGATTACACTTACTTGTTATAGATCCTGGAGGATGAAATCACTGAAGAGGAGCACTGAAAAATTAATTTTGGTGTTCAAGCAACAATTTTGGACAACTCTGCCCCATGCACAGCATGTTGTCCAAGTGCGTAGCAAATGCTCTCTATGTGCACCGAGATTCAATTTTTGCCAGTGAGGGGTATGGAATCACAATTTTTTTGCAAAGGAGAGGGAGGATCTCGATGCTAGGATGGTAGAAAAGTGCAAATGAGCGTGAATGAGCTCCTCCATGTTATTTTATAATTTTCTTTTTGTATCTAAGTGATTAATGAGGTAGGATGGCCCACCTCACCAATTCACTTTATTTTTGCGTTTTGTAGCCTTAGGACCTCTTCTTGTAACTTTAGAACCTTATGAACACTATTACATCTAAAAACATAAATTGAATTTGAAATCAAGTGTTATTGAACAAATTTACCTATTTCTACTCCTCATTTACCAGATTTATACATGAAATGGTTGATTTTGTGTTGGCTTGTATGGGCCTAATCCAGGTTCAGAGGTGATTTAGACAAACAAATCCTGGTACTACTGGCCCTTTTAGCAACAGTCCACAGAGCGTGGACTGAGGTCTCACCCGAAGTAGTATGGGAGGGTGCTACAACTACGTTTCCACACACTGGGGATGTTTGATGAGCTTATGATGGTCTATGGTTTGACCCTATGTGCACATCGCTATGTGCATCTATTAGCCCCTCGCAACCTATGATGTTGCATTCACGCAACCCTGCTCATGGTGTGATCCGTATTATACCCAAGTTCCTTACTATTTAATTGGTTCTTACTCATTTACTTAAATTATCTGTGTAAGACTAGTGATAATTAATAGTATATCCAGCAATCATATAAGTGTGTGTGATAAACAAAACAATATAAATGTATAGAATGCAATACACAAGAAAATGCACAGAATTTGGAATCAATTTCTCTTTATTATTCTTCATTCAAGGTTACAGACTCAACACCGCCCTGTGCACTCAGCTGCAGGGGTCTGCACACTTAGCTGCAGACTCTTACA
This sequence comes from Pinus taeda, assembly GCA_000404065.3. NCBI lineage: Eukaryota > Viridiplantae > Streptophyta > Pinopsida > Pinales > Pinaceae > Pinus > Pinus taeda. Next base: position 369,290 of record APFE031368498.1, read on the forward strand.
GGCCTCTATGCACTCGGCTGCAGAGCCTCTTCCTAATACTACGACCCAATACACTTAGACTCTTACTCTATGCTCGAACCATTAATATTCCTCTATCTCTTATTCTTAGCTATCTTTACAACTTAGAGCCTCGCTCTATTTATACAATGACAATACATTACATTATAAAACTTAGGGTGAACAACCCTATGACTCAACCTATACTTCG
>APFE031368498.1:369995-460858 GCA_000404065.3 Pinus taeda
ACCTGTTATGGGGGGATCCAATTCCCAACAGGCCCCCAACACAAACATTGTGACTCACCCTAGAGTCACTTTGTCAGCACAACAATCTTCGCGTGGAGTCCCTCCAACTAGTCCCAAACTGCTTGGAGGTCCGCAGTGCACTGCTTGGCAGTTTGCTGGACCTGCTGCATGTGCCCTTCTAATGCTTCCTTGTGAGGATAAAATCCCTATCATAGCACGTAGATCCCCTACATCTATGTGAGCTTGCCCTCGATATCTACCATAATGGTGAAGGCCTCTTCTATCCATGGCTAGAAGCGCACTTTAAGAAGTGCCTCTTTTTGTCTTATGACATCCACCTGCTCTTTCAGTGCCCTTGCTTGTTGCATCTTTGCAAGCTGTTGAGTGAGGATGACTATCTATGTAGTTCCTCAGACACTATCGTACTACTCGCACACCTCTGTTTCTAGGTGCCATATGTTGGGGTCCTCCTACAAGGATGTGAGGATGCCAAAGGCTTGGTCCAACATACTGGTACAGTCCTGCACTGCTTGTTCAATTTCTTCCAACCCTGTTTGGATAATGTTAACACACTGCTCTCGAACTTTCGGGGGAGTGGAAGGTTGTGCCTTCATCCATAGCTTGGCAGTCTAAATATTCAACTCCAACTGCACTCACATTGTTTCATCGTGCATGTTTTAGACTCCACTTGCCAAACAGTGGATCCGCACTTCTGTTGGCAAATCCTTGGTGATGGACAACTCTAGGACACGTCGACGTGCTTCATCCACTATCTATACTAACTGCTGGTTTTGTGACACCAGTTTGTCATGCTGCAAGCTGAGCCATTCGATGTTGATCTTTTTCTCACTCATCACCTAAATTGAACGGCCCTCCCTGGTGCAGAGCTCTGCTATTATTCCATCTTGTAGTTGGTACAATGTGTCTCACGTAAGGGCAGCCAAATTGAGTCCAAGTCCCTTGATCCTGCCAACTGTGACTCTGTCTATCTCATTCTCTACTACTAGCAGCCCTTCGGGTAGCACTATGGTATTGGCCATCCTTACATGTAGCATCTGCTCTGCTGCTAATATTCCTGCTGCGACGTAGGTGGCTACAGTTCCTTCCTGTGGGGGTTGCACCTGTAGTTCCTACTTTTGCACCCTTAGGGCCCCCAACACAGTCTGTTGCTCTGACATCACTTCTTCGAGCGCTTCCTTAATGACATCATGAACTGTCTCACCAATGTCATAGAGGTCAACTTCTGTTAACATGATTGGATCGATGGTCAGTTTGGAGGCCTTGACCTTTTTTAGTGGACCCGATCTCTATGTGATGCACGGCCTTTTGAGTTGGGTGGAAGCTGTGCTCAGGTCCATGCCTTCTTCTGCAAGGTCTGTGTCCTCTACCTCCTGTCCTATAGACAATTCCTGGCCTTCCTCTGCCTACGTTGTTGTGGCCCCTATTGTCTGCGTTGCTGTGGCCCTTATTGTCTGCGTTGCTGCTGCTACTTCGGCAGCCTTTGCCTACTCCACAGCTACCTGTGCTACCTCGCGAACTACCCTTACCTCTGCTGCTACTTGTTCATTGCACCTCTTCTCAGCCAGCTGTGTGACGCGTAGCTTGGCCTCAACCTTCCTTTTTTGTGTTGTTGTCCTATCCAACTCCACCAAATCTTGTGTGTGCCACTTGGGAGGCCATGATTCTAACACTGTAAAAACTGCATCATTAGTGGCAATGAAGGGGAGCTTGGTCCACTGCTGCGATAGATCCTTGCGCGTCTTGATGTAAATATTGTGCATGTACACCTTGAATTCTGCAAAGCTCCGTAGACTATTGTATACTGTGGGGGACAGGCGCAGCCTCCTATTATTCCACATTCGAATGCTCGCCTCCATGATCACCCAGAAGATATTTGTATTGCAAATTCGCTTCACGTCCTTGGTAGCCCATAGTGACACATACTTTGTGGCCTCTAGTATGTCATGCTCAATGCTTGGGAACTGACTGTCCTCTGGCAGTTCTCCTGATACCAGCAAAATCGATAAGAGCAACCACATGTAGTGGAAGGTCTTACCCTGCTCTTGGGCTTCCTTGCAGTTGATCAAGAATTCCTCGTAGAGGAACTCGACCTACTTGAATTGGACCCTCTCTACGTATTGTTCGGCCAATGCGACTACCGGCACTGGTACTTCATCGCCGCAGCATTTTCTCATTACCTTCCCGGGCAGGAGTTGGGTGGCTATGCGCACCCCTTTATCCGTGATACTACTAATGGTGTAACCCCTCTTTTTCTTCTCAAGCTTATGTTTTTTCTTCATGGCTTCCGTGAGAGCCAAATTGCCGCTTTTCCTTGCTATCATCGTGGGGTCATTATCCTTACAGGGAAGTCGAGAAATTCTGTGGATGAGATCCACCGTGATGGGGATAGTCTCCTCCAACCATAAGTGACCATCATGCACTAGGAAAAGTAGCTACCTGATGACGAAAATGGTGATGGGTGTGTGGTGAAAGTGTGGTATCCACAATAGAGGCAGCAACCCGAAATTCTCCACACCACTCAGCCATTTTCGTGGTAGTAATGTGATCCCCGACCCCTTCGTAGTTTGTTTCATTATGCTCTCCATCTCTAAGTGTGGGAACTTCTAGCTGTCCACGAGGTCCCAATCTTTGAATTTTAGGGTAGGCACACGTCCTAGGAGCAGACCTTAATAGGTAATTCCATGGGAAGGAGCAGGGTCTAGATCGCACTCTTCATTGCATCCAGATCCTTTGGTACCTTATTTTTCCGTTTTCACGGAGGGACGTACTCAGGTAGTTTTGCTGCAGAGTGCACTGGCTGGATATCCTCTTCCATGTCCTCTTCTTCCTCTACCTTAGCAATGCGAGCCTGCAAGTCCTCCTCCTCCTCATCTGACTCAATAGTTACAGCCTTGCCCTTTTCTTCCTTTGAGAGCTTACCGAACCGTGGATTCCTCGGGGACATGTGCATTGGTCTCACTGTCTACTTATCTTTTTCGGTCTCGACATCTGAGGTGATTTTAGGATTTCTGGCACATCCCCAGTATCTTCGAGAACATTATGTACTATGGGGTTCTACGTAGCCTCATCGACAGTTCCTTCCGCAAATCCCAACCCTCTCCTAGTAGCCGCCATCTTGTTTGAACTGTATGTGGTCTTTCGCGAACGTAGGGGCTCGAATATTGCTTGGTGCTCAACACTCTATGCTCTAATCAACTGCTCAACTCTCAAGTGAACAAGTGTTGTCTCATGGCTAGCCCCTGGAGTTTTATAGTTCCTTTTGAAATCCAATTCAACTGTTCCCCCCAATTCTAGGCCACCAATGCTTTCTTGGCGAAATATTGTCCCAAATATTTCCCTTAATTTGCGTCTTAAATGCCCATCACCAACTCCATTTGGCCTCAAATCAGACATCCCATCATGAACAGTGATATCAATGGTCACTTCCCAACCTACCCACGTGGCAGTGTAACCCCCCATGCACAGGCACGAACCTTGTGACATGTTGATTTTACGCACACCTCCCTTATCACGCACCTCCCAAACAAACTCTTTTATTGTCCCGCAGTCTCTTTCAACTGCCTGGAGTGTTGAGATTATGCTTCCTATGGCTAGTCAGGTTGTCACACCACCTATGTGAGGCTTCGACCTGCCTTCTAGTATATTCTAAGAAAAATCCTCAATTTCCCTCGCGTCAATGGCGCTGTGTGTTCTATCTTATGTAGTGCGTTCCCCTGGTTACTATGTTTGGTGAGATGTGGTCGTAGCCATGGCAGCAGAGTTGTGAATTCTCAGTGAGACATGCTTGCTTGATCTCATTTTCTAGCCTCTTGAACTTGGCATCCATCAAAATGCTTTTCTTCCTCAGTCGTACCCAGTTTTTTTCGAGTTCGTGAAGTCTAAGGTTCCCTCGTCAAATGGCTTCCTGAATCCTTATGTGTTCGACCTCACGTAGCTATGTGATTTTGTCATTCCGGTCTTCGCGTATTGTCACATCTGCGTGTGGATTCCTCTTTGCATTCTCCTCAAAAATTACGATGTCTACACTATTCTGTACCTTTGGAATCATTTCCACGGTCATGGTTTTGCACATGGTCCTATAGGCCCATCGAACTACTGGTACGCGTAGGTCCCAATCAATGCGTCTCGCCTGGTGAACGTTGTTTAGTACTTCACACACCGTATCAAATGCTTCTTCATGGATAATTGGTAGTGCACATCATCTTTCCTGTTGCTGCAGTTTATTCTGATTTTCCATTTTGGGAGTGGTGCGTGCTTGTGCAGGTTATACAGCATATGTCCGCACCCATCGGGAAAGGTGGCCGCACAAGTTGTTGTGTCCCTGCTAACTGGCTCTCGTTCTTAGCTGGGGTTTTCCAAAGCATAGGTGCATCATCCTTCTGCATCTGCACCAATCCTCAAAGCTTCTCTAATGTGTACCCCACCACCTTTCGAGCATAGCACGCAGTTCTAATTTCAGCACGTTAAAACGTTGTTGTTCCGGTACTTCTCTCTCAAATTTGTTCAAGAATTCATCCACCGCTTTCAACCCATCATATGTAGGTAGATCCCTTGCCTCTGTTGTCACACAATGCAGTGAACTAACTATCATGTTGCAATTAAGTGTTGTTACTTCATGCAGCCAATTCTGCCATCGCTCTACTTCTTCGTTTGAATCTGAAGTGTAGGAGCTTTCACGCTCCCACAAAATTCTTCCATCTGCAATCATATTCACCCAATCTTTTTCTCACACAATTATCTTGTAAATATAATTGAGATCGTCATCACTATCATCATGACGCACTAGTTCAGTGTATCATGCCCCTTCGGCTAGATCTAGTGGTACTACTACGTGTAGTGACTTCTTTTCAAAGATCATTTTGTGCTTCTTCAAATTTATGACTCTATTCATATCGGTGGCTCAATCTATTCCTAGTAGCATGGGATAGGGATTATTGTCATTGACAATATCGATCACTTCAAAATAAGCCTGCGCGCTCGCACCTTCAATATGTATTGTTACCCCTTGCAATCTTCCCATGGGTAAGATCTTCTGTTGGTTCGCCATTCGTAACTGAATAGGAGACCACTGTAGCATGGGTCTTCCCATGCATTCCCATGTCTGTTTTGGTAGTAACTTCACGTCCAATCCAAGATCCAAGATTACCTAATCCATTTCATATATTCCGATTTGCACAGTTGACCTCATTTCCCTTCCTGTGCGCAATGCATGCTTTCCAAGTTTTCTGACCACGCGCGGTTCTCCTGACCCATGCACCTAGTGATAAGTTCCTATAGTCCTTTTACTGCCTTGTTGTCACGTAACAATTTCATGCATGTCTCCAGAAAGATAGTGAGCATTGAAGGATCCATCCCTGGTTCTATTTGATCCTTACTACCTGAAGTGGAGGACTTCGTGAAGCTCTTCTTAGCTTCCATGAATGTCTCCTTCACGTGTTCTAAATCGAATTTGGGTTCCTTTCTAGGAGCCTTGCAAACCCATGCACTTTCTTCTGACTACTTCCCTTTATCATCACCAGTTGTCATGCCGCTCCTGAGCATCATGTTTACATTTGAGTCTTCTTCGCATGGCTCAGACCTCATCATCTACAAACTCTAAGTCGGCAAGGGGTGGAGTACCCCTTTTTTGCGCATCCTCACTATTAACGAAGGGCAATCTTCTACCTCATGATCAAACTGAGTACAATATAAACATGATTTCCTTGTCGGGATTGTACAATAGCAGCCATAGTGCCCTGGCCCTCTGCAATTGTAACAAATTAGTTATTTGTGACACCTTCCTGGTCCCATTCTGCCTCGACCTCGACCGCGCCCCTGAAATCTAGTGTGTGCCATTCCTGCATTTGGGTCAAGGGGTCAAGTTTCAGTCTACACCTTGTAGGTAGGATTCCGATCCATCATTAGTTCGTAGCTTCGGTAGGTGCATTCATCATGGTCTACCGACCTATAGAAATTACAAAACAATTGTTGGGACGCATATGTATACTTCTGCAATAAATGACAACTATCTATATGTGTTTTCCTCCTATCTGATAGATCACACACCATAATGCAGGTGTCACGCTTCACCCTACCTATGCTTCAGGTCTTAACAGCATCGGCACTCGTCCTACGAAGTAATTCGTGAACATTGGAGAGTGTTCCTTGTCATGCCCCTGGCCTTTACATTTTATGCACCATACCTCCTCGCACACCTCTGGTTGAGGTGTCCTATCCTGTTTCAAACTCTGCATCTCCAAACACAAATATTGCAATTGCGCATGGATTTTTTGGACTCCCAACCGATGGTCTTTTATAGGAGTCTCATGCAATCTCATTGCCATCTCCAAAGCTTCAACCGAGGTGGAAAATTTTTTCTGTGACAGCATCGTCCTTAAGTGTGGTGTTAGTGACACTACAAACCATGTGCGATGTTGTCCATCTGTCAAAGTCATATTGGCTTTGTGAATCATACCCTTCAATCTTTCGTCTAGATCCCAAAGGGTCTCACCTGGGAGCATCGCGATTTCCTTAAACCTGATAATTGATTGTGTCTCCAACTTTGGCCTGCTGAATTCCTTGTTCAACACAGTCTAGATTTCTGCAATTCCTGCGTTTGTATGATCATTAGAATGCTTGATGTACCATGTTAATTCACGATCTTGTAGTGCGCTAACCAGCGTAGCCTTTTTTATATTATCATCCACGACTCCTTATGCTTCCCATACCGCCCTTACTACGAACCATAACTGGTCCGGATCTTCATTCCCTACTCCTCTGAACATCGGTAGTTTTATCGCACTCACCATACTAAACTGTCATGGTGGCGAAGGTGGGGTGGGTGGAGATGGAGGTGAGGGGGGTGAGGCAGGTGGTAGTGTAGGTGGAGGTGGTAAGCGCAGAATTTGTTGTCTTATCAAACTGACCACGCTTCTCAGAGAAACTTTCGTGAGCTCTTCCTCGCTTTCCCACGAGGGTGAAATTAAGGGAATGGTTTCTAATTCTTCACTACCTTTGCTTTTGTATATCTTCCCACTTTGTGTAGCCCCAAACATTAATTTATTCTCATAACCCACTTTTCACATAATAGAATCTTAATCCAAGTATTCAAATATTTAATATACTTACCTCACAATCCCTTGAGGAAACATCGCTCTGCCTCACTGTAGCTGACGGTCGTGTCTACCACGAACTCAGTTATAAATCCTCCTATAATTTGGTTGAGCCAATGTTCCACAGCTCTCACGGTCTTATCTCCTAATGCTTCTAGTCTATGCACTAATTCCGGAGTCCACACTATTAGTTTGTCGAGCCTACACCTTCCCTGGCTGTCTGCTAGCTTCGTGATCCACTCATACAACTCAGAAGGAAAGGATGCAAAGAAAGTTTCACCAATTTCTGTATACAAGTAGTGCTCCAACCACTATTCCTTAAATACTCACAAATTTATGTTTTCCTACACCGCGAACTCATGAATTTTATTGTCCAACCACCCTTCAATTTTTTTCTTTGTTGGATTCCAGTGGCACGACATCAAACATCCCCTATGCAGATCGTGGTCCTAGCAATGGAACCATTTGTTGGTTTGTATGGGCCTGACCCAGGTTTAGAGGTGATTTAGCCAAACAAATCTTGGTCTGTGGTTTGACCCTGTGCACACGTCGCTACATGCATCTATTAGTCCCTCCCAACCTATGATGTTGCCTTCGCGCAGCCCTGCTCGGACCGTGATCTGTATTATACCCAAGTTCCTTAATATTTAACTGGTTATTACCCATTTACTTAACTTATTTGTGTAAGACTAGTGATAATTAACAGTATATCCAGCAATCATATAAGTGTGCATGATAAACAAAATAGTATAAATGTATAGAATGCAACACAAGCAGATGCATAGAATTTGGAATCAACTTCTCTTTATTATTCTTCGTTCAATGTTACAAACTCGAAACCGCCGTATGCACTCAGCTGCAGGTATCTGCACTCTCAACTGTGGACTCTTTGAGGCCTCTACGCACTCAGCTACATAGCCTCTTCCTACTACTGCGACCCAATACACTTAAACTCTTACTCTATTCTCGAACCATTCGTATTTCTCTATCTCTTATTCCTTAGCTATCTTTACAACTTAGAGCCTCGCTCTATTTATACAATCTCATGGTCTTCGGACCATGGGTAGGCCGACATGACATTACATTACATTATAAAACTTAGGGTGGACAACCCTATGACTCAACCTATACTTCGTCCACAATTCGCGGAGTCTTACAATACATTTGACCAAAACCTGGGCTTTGAGCCCCAAAACCTATTGTGGGGGGATCTGATGCCCAACATTTTGTGACCTTAACCCTAATGACCTAATGGTGACACTGATATGAATGGAGACCATGATGGTGTGACTAAAGTGATATTAATGATTTTTTCATGATGGTAGACTCAACTGAGTGATGAAAGTGACCGACATATGAAATTCTTGAGAGAGTGGAAATAGCCCTAGATACACTAGCCAGTGACCAAATTTTTATTTGAAGACTAACTGAAATGAAAAAAATTTGACTTGACACCCTAACAACACCTTGTAAGAGAATATTTGATCACTCGTGATAGACTTAATTGAATGACACTAACATCCTCATAGATAACCTTACTTTTTTTGCAACTTGGGAACCCAACCAATTCTTTAGAAAAACAATGTTGTGCCCAACCCAAAGTCTCTGTTTCTCTCAAATTGATTTTTCCACACCTTATTACAACCATAGGCTTGCCTCCTACAAGTCCTATTTTGAACTTCTCCTAAACAACTTCATCCTTGGGACACCTGGAATTCACTGACACTCCTTAGCACACACTCTTATTTGTTCATTTCCAAACATTTTGACCTACTTCTCCCTTGTGTTCCCCTGACTCTCCCTAACACTCCTCACCATCCATTGACATTGTCTACCATGTGTTAGCACACCTTTTCAGTCATTGGCATGCCCTAGCACTCCTTAGCTATCATGCCCTCACAACTACCCTTACTTTTTTTAGACTTGGCCGGAACCCAACCAAGTCCTGCCCCGACTACAACAAATTAACCAAGTTATAGTTACTACAACTAGACTATGCCTTGTTCACCTAAGAACTGCCTATAACACATCTTAGGCTACATATGTCCAATCTCAACTCTTCCCACTTAACAAGTTACCAACTCAAGGCTCACATACAACCATGGCCATAACACAACTAAGAAACATAATTCACATCTTGACATTCCATACCACATGGTACGTCTAACAATCCCTTAGCCCTATGTAGCGTGTGTTAGAATCCCCTACATTTATTGGCATGATTTTCACTCCCTAGCACACCCTAGCAGACTCCGATTTGCCCTGGAATTCTAGCATGATTTGGCACTGCCTATCATATAACCTTGTCACTCCCTCCTTAGAACACTTGGAACTCATTGACACTCCCTATCACACACTCTTATCTCTTCATTTCCATGCATTTTCAACTAGTTCTCCCTTGTGTTTTCGTGGCACTCCCTAACATTCGTTGGCACACATTGACACACCTTAACACATGGTACAACTTGGGATGTTTTCTTGTCACTCTAGCATTCCTTGGCACTACCTAACATATCTTGTCGCTCCCTCCTTACCACACCTAGAACTCACTAACACTCCCTGTCACACACTCTTATTCATTCATTTCCATGTATTTGAAACTAATGATCCCTTTTGTTCCTTGGAACTCCATAACACTCCCTGGCATGCATTGGCACACCCTAACACCTAGCACATCTTGGCATGTTTCCCTGGCCTCTAGCATGCCTTAGCACTTCCTACCATACCTTGTTACTCCCTCAACACACTTGTATCTCACTGAAACTTCCTGTCACAAACTCTTATCTATTCATTTGCATGCACTAATTTGACCTAGTGCTCCCTTATGTTTCCCTGGCACTGCCTAACACGTCCTAGCACATGTTGACACACCCTGGCACTTGGCACATCTTGGTTGCATGTCACCCTAACAATCTAGCATGACTTAGCGCAACCTAGCATACCATGTCACTCTCTCCTTATCACACTTGGAACTCACTGACACTCCCTGTCACATACTCTTATTCATTCATTTCCATGCATTTTGACCTAATTCTACCTTATGTTTCTATCACAACTCCCTAACACTCCTTATCATGCATTAGCACACCTTGGAATTTGGCACATCTTGGTATGATTCCCTAGCACTCTAGCATGCCTTGGCAACAATGCATATCATACCTTGTCACTCCCTCCTTAGCACATCTGAAACTTGCTGAATGTAATGTTCCAAACTAGGAAAAATAGTGCTATGCAAAGTAGACAATAAAAATAACATTGTAAAATTAAATGAAACCATTAGACCAAAAAATTGTCTACATGTGTTAACACGCCTTTTCATTCCTTAGCACACCCTGACACTCCTTAGCTATCATGCCCTCACAACTACCCTTACATTTTTTTCAACATGGCAACCATAGGCTTGCCTCCTGCAAGTCCTATTATGAACTTCTCCTTGCACACTTCATCCTTGGGACACCTAGAATTTGCTGACACTCCTTGGCACACACTCTTATGCGTTCATTTCCATGCATTTTGACCTAGTTCTCCCTTGTGATGCCCTGACACTCCCTAACACTCCTCAATATACATTGACACTGTCTGGCATATGTTAGCATGAATTTTCATTCCTTGGCATGCCCTGACACTCCTTAGCTATCATTCCCTCACAACTACCCTTACTTTTTTTGGGACATAGGAACCTAACCAAGTCCTTCATCGACTACAACATCTTGACCAAGTTACGATTACTACAACTAGACTATTCCTTGTTGACCTGAGAACTAACTATAACTCATCTTAGGCTACTCATGTCCAATTTCAACTTATCCCACTTAACAAGTTACAAGTTATCAAGTCAAGGCTCACGTCCAACAATGGCCATAAAACCACTAAACAACATAGTTTACATCTTGACATGCCATAGCACCTTGCATGTTTAACAATCCCTTGGCACTATGTGGCGCGTGTTAACACTGCCTGCATTCCTTGGCATGATTTGGAACTCCCTAGCACACCCTACCACTCCCTGACATGCCCTGGCACTGCCTAACATATAACCTTGTCACTCCCTCTTTAGCACACCTAAAACTCATTGGAACTCCCTAACACACATTCTTATCTATTCGTTTCCATGCATTTTGAACTAGTTCTCCCTTGTGTTTCCATGGCACTCCCTAACACTCCCTAACACACATTGACACTCCCTAGATATCATGCCCTTAAAGATAGCCTTACATTTTTTATGACTTGAAAACCCAACCAAGTCATTGACAAAACAATGTTGTGCCCAACCCAAATTCTACCTTTTCTTGAAACTACTTTGTCTAGATCCTTGTTGCAACCACATACTACCCTTTTGTAATTCTTATTTTTAAATTCTCGTAGGACATTCAATCCTTGACACACCTGGAACTCATTGACAGTCCCTAGAACACACTCTTATTCATTCATTTCTATTCATTTTGACCCAGCGCTCCCTTGTGTATCGCTAACACTCCCTAGCATGCACTAACAGTCTTTGACATGCCTTCTCACTCCCTAACATGCCCTATCCACTCCATAGCATGCCTTATAACTCCCTAGAACATATTGCCTCTTGGCACTTGGTGGAACCTGACAATTCTTGGCATGCGTTGGAATGCCCTGGAATTCCTTGCCATGGTTTAAGATAAATGTTATATGAGGTCAATTATTCACAATTAAGAGAGAAGTAATAGAGTATGATTTGGCACTTAATACACACTAGCACTTGGCCCTTGGCATGTATTTGTACTATTGTTAGTGTGCCTAGCATGCCCCTCTTAAAAAGGTAAGGTCCTGACTTATTAACCCTCTTATGTGTTAATTTCTTTGCATTTTAACTTGGTGTTCCCTTTTGTTGCCTTGACACTCCTTGACACACATTCACATACCCTAACACCTGGCACATCTTATCATGCCTTAGCACATGGCATGTCTTGGCATGCCTTAGCACTATCTGGCACATGTTAGCACACCCTGAATGTTCTTGACATGGCCTAGAATTCCCTAGAATGCCTTGGAACTGCTTAGCATGCCTTGTCACTCCCTCCTTGGTACGCCTAGCACTCGCTGCCACTCCCCGGCACACCCTCTTATTCGTTCATTTCCATTCATTTTGATCGATGATTTATGTTTTATGGGATTCATATATAGAAGGAGTTCCTTTAAGAGGAAAATAATTTGTTGCACCATTACTGACATAAGTAATTCTAAGATTCTACTTGAAAGACATTACGAAACTACACAAGATATTTTAAGAATGGCATTTTTAGGGTTTTTTTGATGGTGTGTGAATGGTAAGAATTGAGTGGTCAATATTGAGATTTTATTTCTCATTAAATTTTTTATCTTTATGAGAGACTCATCTTGATAAAATGACACCCTCGTCATGCTTACCCTTAAATTCCTAATCTTCTCAAAATAAAGCCCAACTTGCATAGTGAGGGAAGGCAGGTTGGTCTATGGTGTGTTGAGTGAGCGGGTGAGAGTGTTAATGTACTATGAGAGGGATTGAACCATTTAATTTGTGTCACCTATGGATGAAATGTTGTAAGTGTGTGTCATGGGACCACATGGCCATTAGAAAGATTATGTAAGATATAACCCAACATAATCAATGCCCTGAGAGAAATCTGTGGAGAGGGATCAAAATAAATTATATTGGTGAGTCCACCAAAAAATATTTACTAGAGAATGGAATAATGGTTATCAATTCCACACATGGATTCTTTTTATATAGGAATTTATTTTTATAAAAATTTGTTTGGAGTGTCACTGAATTGGTGGAATTCTAAAATTCATGACATTATAAATTATGTAGGATTTTTTTTCTTTTGTTATAGAGGCTAAGGTTTTCAAGGAGAATATAGGGTTTGTAGGGTCTTAGAGGAAAATAAGCATCAATTTCTAGCTCTTTGATATACCAAAGATTTTTTATAATAATATTTGGTCAAATCTTCCATGGCACTAACTAAGGAGGACAAATAGTACCCTTCGTTGTACTACTCAATTCCTTGGTATGCAATATTAATCTCCTGAGATGTTTTTCTTGATGTATTATAAATATGGTTGATAGGAATATGTTATGCTAATTTCAAGTGCTCTTTAGGATCTTACACTATCCTTAACGACATGCAGAAGACAACTCTATCTACAAGTGATGTTTTTTGGGATACTACTTAAAGGCACACCAACAAAGGTTAAAAGGGTGTCCAAAAAAGTGATGCTAACAAGGTGGATGATATGATTATGTTAGGTTGGTTTCAAGTGTTCCTATGGGGCTTCCAATTTTCTTGAGGATATGTGGAAGACAAATTCATATAAATGTGTTTTCTGATATGATACTATGTAAAGGGGTACTAATAGATGTTAGAAAAGTGTCCAACCAAGTCATGTCACTTGTATTTTCTATGTGTATGCTTCCCCAACCACTGGTTTACCTATTAAACAACAACATCGTGATATTTAGAGACATCAAAACACATCCTTGATCTTTTTTTTTCCCTCTAAAATAATAGTGCATGCTAGCACAACAAAGTGTTATGATACCAATTGTGGTGTTCCTTATTTGTAGAAATATAATAGTTAGACAAAAATAGACATAAATATAATTGCAAGAAGTAAACAAAACCAAAAATGGGAGATAAAAATAGTAACAAAACCTTTATTAATATTCAAAATTGAATGAAATGTTCAATTGTTTCCTAGAGGGGGCAACCCCAAACATAAATACAACTCCAAATACAATAATATTCACATGGAAATTGCTTACATAGCTTCTACTAATATATATATACTTTATAATTGACCAAAACCCTTACCACTTCATGGAATTCTCTTAGTGAGGCCTCAACCACCCACTATTGGACCTTCTTCAATGAGACCACCTACAATTATTGATTTGACACTCTACTACCTCATGATAATTATTCAATAAATATTACCCTAATACTTTAAGTGATATTCTATTCTCCTAATTAGGGGAGTTAGCCTAGGATCCTAAACACATTCTAATGAAGAAGTCAAATTTACCCAATGCATAAACAATATATATTCTTTATCTATTCAACAACTATTTTGCATATGCTTCATGCTATTTATTACTTTGGCTCATAATCCAAATACCAAAAAAAAATAGATAGCCAAACAAAAGAACATCCACACACCACATTACACAACATAATAATTTTTTCACTAGAGAGCGCTCATAGCTAGGAAACTCTAGGTCATATTGTGAGTTTTTCAATCCAATGATTGACAATCATTAAGAATGATTTCATTGATCTTTAAATTGTTGCGGATATTCTATTAGAATAGCTTTTTACGCTAGTTCTTAGATCGTTTTGAAATATTTTATTACATATTTTATTATCTTAGATCTTAGATTAAATTTTACTAGTGTATCACTCCAAATTATGGATATATTTGAAATCAAAATGGAAGAAACAAGAAAATAAAAAAACCACCCACACAAATGAATAGAATATATGACTTGGGAACTAATACGAGAGAAATCCTAGCTAGAAGGTGAGGCATATTCTCTAGCCTCTCTTTCTCAATTATGAAATATAAGTACAAAGAAAGGGTCACTCACTATGGAGTGGGCATGGACACTATGGCATGAAAGATTACTAAAAAAATATTATCCCTCTTATGTTATGCTCGATATCCCATTCTTTAATTCCATCCTCAACCATGGAATAATAATAATGCCAAAAGAATGGAGCCCCTTCCTTTCCTATTAACCTAGTATAACACAACGTGTAGTCATTGTATGCTTCAATCTTCAAATAGTGTTTCTATTTTGGAACACCCCACATGTGTGAGTAATGGGGGTTGACATGGCATCTACTCATTTCCAAGGTGGTCAATAAGGTACATCAAATTGCGAGAGACGTAACTTTCACATACGAACTTCATTTGAGGTGATTTTCACATAGTTGGAAAGCTTCCAATGTCTAGAGTAACATCAAAGGGATGGAGCTATGTAATAAAAATGGGCTCCAAATCAAATCTAAAAGACCCCAAATCAGTCATGTGGAACCTAACTCTAAAGTTGGCCCTACAAGCTTAGTAACTCCATATGCATGTATGTATCTTCCATTCTTAGTTATCTATCATTACTAATCAACTCCAAGTAAACCACAATTGTGGGGGAGAACCCAGGGCACTTCTTCTCAAAGATAAGTTATAGTGTGGGGAAATAAAGTCATTACAAGTCATAGGATAGTAGTTAATATGCTTCAAATTCTAAATAATTTAGAAAAATACATTGATTGCAAGATACATTCTAAATCCAACCCAAAGGACACATTAGGGAATGTGTCAAATAACATACTTAAAAATATGATAGGTAGGAGGACATAAATAATTTGGAACATTAACCAAGGAAATGATTCTTGAACTTACCTATGCATGGACCAAGTTTTTAGAGATGATCTCCAACTCATTGAAGATGGTTTTGTATTCATAAAGCCATAGAACACAAGGATCCAATTCTTGTATAAATGGGTTATGTCTTCCTCTCTATATGATATTCTCATTAGGACCATGGAATCTTAAACTCTTAACTTGAAAGTCTAAGTGGAGTACAACATTTAGCTAAATTCCTGGAATGATTTTGGTGTTATCCCATCACTTCATTAATGTTTTAGGGGTCATTGGTTTCTCTATAATCTTAGGCTTCCATTGGTAGCTCATGGTGTCAATCCATTTAGAGAGCTCAAATCTACTTACTCAGTGTGACTTGCTTTTGTTATTAACAATAACATTTCTCCATGGATGTCAATAAATAGGGACCACATAATATTGGCAATGATTGTTCTACGTATTTGTTTAGAATATCTTGAAAGGCCTTATTCATGAGAAAGTTAGTGAAAGATAAACATTGTAGACTTTTACAATATTGAGCAATTTCTACAAACCCTTCAAGTAGAGGTTACTTATCACATGATCTAATTTTTTGGGATCAATAATACACATGAATAAACAAGTGAGAAGAGAGTAATTTAGTTTATTGTAATAGTAACCAAAGTTACATTTTTCATTTGACAAAATAAGTTAGTACATAGGTGAGCTTAGGACAACCCCTTATAAATAGTCATACGACCTTCCTCTTTTGCAGCTCCTTGACCATAAGGGTCTAATTGAAAAACACATAGTTCCTTTAAATATTTGTAGGTTGAGGCAACCACTTCAAGCACTTGAACTTGAAGATAATCCAATATTTTCAATTCTTTACGATAATAAGTCCATTATACACACTCCTCATCTTAGACTTGGCCAAAGAGGGAGAATACTTGATTGATGCCAACCTTGTAAATGAACAACCTTTCCTACTCATTGGTTGGGCTCTCCATCACTAGTTGAAGGAGTATATGTGTCATGAATCAAAGATGATATCTTAGCATGAGTTATCAACACTTGAACATACTTGCCATGGATCTCATGGAAAAAATATGAAGAGACTCTTTGAATATTAGGAAACATGTGTTCATACTATACTTAATTTGTAGGTGGTAGCGTTTCAAATTTTTCCATTTACTGGAAAATCTCACCCAAAAAGTCAACTTTTGAAATATCAATCCTATGCTAAATCACTCCTACCTTCTCATTGTTAAGATATTTGTGAGATTTCATCTATGAACCTTAAAGTTAGTGCCCTTTAGCACCTCAAATGGTGGAGTAGGAGGTGTTGCAATAGGAGGTAAACTGCATTCCACTTCACCTTTGTCGAGACCTCTAGATGCACCTACAATCTATAACCCTCCTTTGACTCAACATGAAATTTTGTTATTTTTTCACTTCCTTTACATACCCTCCCTATAGGGGCATCCTCATAGGAAGAGCTTGTGGTTGAAATATTACAACAACGAAACGGGGCACACCATCTCTTTGTAGGGTTTCAAGGGAGGGGTATTAGAAAATAACCATCTTATCCCCTATAGCCCTTAAGACCTTCTCAACACATTAATGAAATGACATATTGACAATTAGAGCCAAAGATAGATCCCAAAGTTCAAGGCTAAACCCAAATAGAAAGAATCACACCAGTGATTAAGCATTGATATTGAGTTTTGGTAAAATCAAGGACCTTCTTTCAAGATCTTGACCTTGTTTTTAGAATTCTCAAATGGAAGCTTTAAAACTCACATTAAAAGGGGAGATTTGCACCTTAGCCTTTGCAACCTTTGTCCAAGATGAATCTATCTAATGGACTGACTTGGATATGTGAGGTCTTGATTTCTAGAGTACCCAATCAATGTTTTTGAGGCCAACTCCCTAGCTCCAACTAAAATTTAGTCCTATTGAAGAGAAAACTTGAAAAATCCTGTTATTTGCATATTTTTTTCCTTCCTTTTAATATATTTACAACAAACCTTAGTGCCTCTCCTTTCTCATCTTTATCTTCCTATTTCCAACAAAATAAAATCATTAATCATATATCATAAACACTTTATCTCATCTTTCTATTCCTATTTCCAACAAAAAAAAATTCATTAAGCACATATCATAAACACTTTATATAAGTAAACATTGCAATCATTTACAGAGTATATTTATTGGTGAACCCATGCAACAACCCATTGCAATCTAATATGGTTTTAATAAATCTTAAAAAAATTGATCCCTGTTAACTACTAATAAATTTTATGTTGGTTTTTAATTTGTTAATATACATATTATTTTATTATTGTTAAATGTAATAGTAAGAAATAGCACCTTTTTATATTAAATTATAATTTAAATAAAACTTACTTTCAATTATTAATTAAATATATTATATATATTTATTAATTTAAAATATTAAAATTTAAAAATTATAAATTTACAAATAATTAAATATTAATGTGTTATAGGTGAACCCATGCAACAACCCGTTCCAATCTAATATGGTTCTAATTGTCTACTCAAAACACACTTTAACAAACTCTTACAGCACTTGGCTTATTATTGCTATTTTTATTTCGGCATGGCACAAAATGTACAGGTTGAATTCTAGGGCCTACATTTGAAATCAGCCATTACATTCTGATTTTACATGTGCACAATGTCTCACTATGAGCTAGGGTTTTTCTTCATTTATTTCATTTTCTTCAGATTTTATGTTGGGTGGGGGCAAGCCCATGAAACATTATTGTTATTTTTATTTGTAGATGGCGGCAAAAGTACAGGGTTGAATTCTGGTGCCTTCATTTGAAATCAGCCATTACCTTGCGATTTTTCATGTGCACAATGTTTGATTATGAGGTAGGGTTTTTCTTCATTTCTTTAATTTTCTCCAGGTCTGTTGAGTGGGATGGGGTCGTTGATTTCATGGGAACTCCTCTGAAGTAGGATTTTTCTTAATTTCTTTCATTTTCTATTGGATGGGGTCGTTGAAATTTCTGTTGGGTGGGGTCGTTGATTTCAAGGGTCCTGTATTTCGTAAGTGAGATCGAGATCCATAAGCAGCAATGCTAGTAGTAGAAGTCGATACAGCACCAACAGTTTATCTAGCACCTATTCTTGTAGCAGAGTAAGCATATCCAATTGCAAGTGATTTTGTTGATCCAGCCACGGAAGAGCTATAAGCACCCTATCTAGGTCAAGATTGAGACCCAAAAGCAACAATAGAAAAGAAAGGAGAAGAAGCATAGGCTAGGGAAAAGGCTAGTGCACCTAAAGCACACGTTGAAGCATCCCAACCAGGAGCAAGACTATACGTAGTAGATCCATAAGCATAGGTGAAGGTAGCATCATATATAGAAGCATTAGTAGATTCTATAGTAGATTTAATCAATGAATTAGTTGATCTAGTGGATTGAGTCATTGACTCAGTGGAACTAATCCACCCACTCACCCACGGTTGGCCCAAGATGCAGTTGCCATCGTAGGGCCTCAACATGATTTTCTTAAACATCTTGAGAGGCCTACTACCCAAATTTGATCCCGACAAAGGAGAGCCACCACAGGATCACATTAAGAGATTCATGATGGTGATTCGACTCATGGGAGTTCAACATGAAGATGTAGTCTGTTGGATCTTCCCATATACGTTCGAAGGAAAAGATCCAATGTGGTACTTTAGTCTACATCAGGGATCCATTAAAATATGGGCACAATTTGAAGCAGCTGTTATGCATAAGTTTTGGGATGACAAACCCCAGACACACGGTTCCGCTACTAGTGTATTGTGCTAAGACATGTTACATCTCCAAGTCCTCTGTTTTCAATCTATTGGAATACCTGACTTCAGTTGTTACAAACATGCCCATACAGTTTAGAAAATTATACCTCGAACGCATCTTAAAACAGCCTTCATCAAGCATGTCAACCTCTATTTATTAAACTCAGACCTCTTCCACCTGCTAAGCCACTTGCTTCAAAAGTGAAAAAATGCCCATGTCATTTTACGTACTAACACCTGGCACGTAGTATACAATGAGGAACATCAGCATATTCCCTCCAAAGGGAAATCTGGACATTTCTTTTACCAACTACCGTATACTCCTACCCACCACCAAAGATCATGGAATCCTTGGACGAACACAACACATACTCTATGAACCAATCCGTCCTATTAGTGAAATTTCGTGAGGCCCCTGAATCAATATACCAAGCAGATGACCTAGACTGATCATGACGGGTGCAGCTCTATGGGTCTGTTTATAGGTTTATCAGTGTCTAGCCCTAGGCTAGTGGCCTTGTCTTTCATTGTGTAATCCATGTTCGGTCTTAGCCCTTGTGATTATATGTTGAGCCCTTTGCCCCCTCCCCCGGCTGTTATTCTATCTTCGATGCTCCTATGAAACCAAGTACTTGACAGATGTTGTTGTTTCTTGGTTCAGGTTGGCTGGAATTATTAACTATAATTTCTTATTTGATTCTATTTGTGTCCCTGTGTAGCCGATCTAATTCCAATGGGAATTAATAATGTGATGTGAAAGTGACATTGAGAAGTGGTGATAGGCACATAATTTCAATGGATAAACAGGTGGCATTTGAATCGAAGGTGTTAAAAAATATAATACAAATTGTAGGGAAATCATAATTACCTCATCAGGTCATGCCTATCAGTACTATATCAAAACAAACTCTAGAAAAAATGTTTGAATACAGAGTATCATGTATGCAACTCCTCTGAACTTGCCAAAATTATAAGGTAAGTCTAATGTAGCATTTGCATTGCAGGTGCCCAATGTTATCTGGCATTTAACACAAATTTTTTGTTTATTGATATGTATGTGAATTCTTTCTGACAGATTGCATTGCAGGTAGCAAATTGACTAGGTGTGGATAGTCTTATGAATTTGGCATTTGAAGAATTGACAAGGGATTATTGTCCAGACCAAAGGATTGTTAAAGAAAAATGCATCATTTCATAATACCTCAAAGGATGGGTGTTGATTGATATGCTACTAATCTAATCATTAATTATTCGTTCACATTCCCAATTTAGGTCTTAGATATCTCAATCACTTATAACAATCAATTATGCATTCACATTACAATATTACAATCTTAAATGGAAATCAATCACAAAGTATATGCATTTATGTATTGTTATGTTTATGGCTGGTGTACCAATAAAGATTTTAGTTAAAGTGAATATTATTTTTTCCCTATATTACTTTCGTTCTAATTCCCCCCTCCCCCTGAAATAGTTGTTATGGGGTAAAATGCACAGTGTATGGAGAATGTAGATACCCTCAAAGGTCTTCCCAGGACCTTCAGAAGACTATAAGATTATTTGCAACTGCACAAATTTACATTCATGTTCATAGACAATAACTAACTATAAAAGCATTAGAAGTAGATTACCTCAAGTCTCCGTGTAGATTTGTTTGGAGATCACAATGTAGCCAAGCAGAAATCCCTCAAAGCTAGCTCCAAATCAAGTCCTGCACATAGAAGAGACAAGCGTAATCACAGCACACAACTCTGATAACTAACACATGAATATATAAAATAAAATCTAATTGCATACAACTAAGCTACTCATGCTAATAGGCATTGAACGAACAACTAAATGAATGATAGTATCAACACCACAAGTAGAAAGTACAACTGCAGTTCTATATTAATGTTGGAAGAGTGATTGCAACCATCTATTGTATCAGCCTTCCTTTACCCCTCCATATTCTCTCTCTCTCTCTCTCTCTCCCTTCTTACTCACTTCTTATGATATGAGTCAATTCTCAACATTCAAGTATCCTATCATTTCAAATGCTCTAACCTCTTTCACAATATCCTTAACTTTGCTTAAAAAGCAATTGAGTTAGGGTTTCCAAGCTCCTCCTTGAGTTCAGTAGGGAAAAAGTAATGAATTTTCCATGCTTTTCAGCTCTTTCCCATTTTCCTCCTTCTTTCAAATTAGAAATCCTCCAAATAAGTCGAATTTGGATGTTTCCTTGCTTTTCTTGAGTAATTTTAGGAACAAATATCTAGATATTTGTGAGTCAATTCATTTCTTTTACCCTTGAAACTTCACCAAGTTTCACTAACGTTGTTCCCATACTGGCAACATGTTTTAGTAGGGTCACTAATGCACCTCCATGCTTGGTAACATGCTTTATAAAGTAGGTTGTTAGTGCACAGCCATCGTTAGTGTGGAATCAAGGCCTGTGATTATGGTCTTTGTTTCAGCTATCATGTATTTCCCCTCTCAGTTGATGAGGAGGTCAATTTGTTGTATAACAGATACCCCCTAAAGTATGATATTAGAGGCTGTGATGATGGCCGAAATACTTTACTAAAACTGTAATTTTCCTTTCAAAAAGAGAGTGAGGATCGAAGCTTTGGGCGGTACCAGAAACCTGATACAACACATATATATAAACTGCTAAAATCATGTCCGAAGTCGGGTATTCCCATGCTCAATAGCTATGTCAGAGTGATTTTCTCCAAAGAGATATGACGATGTTGGCTGCCGATAACCACAATGTGGATCTAGTGCCATAATAGAATCATCCTAATAAGCTGTCTCCAAAAAACAATATGCGCACCTTGGGAGAGGAAACAAGGCTGAATGATGCAAGCCTCTACCCAAGGTCTTGATTTCCACTTCACTGGACAGCATAGATCAATACATATGAATATATGTGTTGATGTCGAACATGCATGAAATCATCTGATTACCAAACAATAATGGAGACCATTAACAGACATGAGGAAGGCCACTAATAATGGTGATGGTCTTCAAGATGCATAGTACAATCTAATGAGTGTGAAAGATGTCTTTGTCGTTGAACACCTGTTAGAATCGCTTAACCATGAGCCAATAATGAGGACCCCTGATCAAACACAAGGAAACCTGCCACTAATGTCTACAAGTACCAAGGCACTAAATGTGTTTCTAGCTTGTCTTCCTAGACAGAGTGTTGAAGTTGATAGGAAGAAACCTATTGAAAGGTAGGCAATAATGTGTCCTACATCAGTCAACACGAAACGGGACAAGAATGATTTTGTTTTTTAATGAATCTTTTGAGAATTTGGGTCTAAACAATGGAGGGCATGATGGAAGAATATTTTTGATGGGTTGATGGCGGAAACAAAAGGTTCACCCTTGAACAATAGAAGGCACGACAATGGTTTTAACCATGCAGCACTAGACTCGTGAACACTACAGAGTGTTAGGATACAGAGATGCAATTACATCAGGGTATTTAGGCTAAACTCATAGGATGGTAGGATTCATATTGAGAGGCCGTCACAAGGAAGGTTTATCTAAGGGAGTGCCATGTTCAAGGGAATGGCTACTGCCAAACCACGCTTTCTAATACTGAATGTAGCTGTATTGTCAAATTTCCTCGTATGATTAGTTTAATGACTCCAGACAGGTAAACTCATCGATCTTTTCATATTTTAAAGAGTCTGGAAAGGACCGCAAAAAGAGCGACTCTCTACCCTATCTGATTAGTTTAATGAGTCCAGACAAGCAAAATCGTCGATTTTTTCATGTTTTAAGAGTCTGAAAAGTATCGTAAAAAGAGTGACTTTATATCTTGTCTATGTAATTTAACGAGTCTAGACTAGACAACTTGGTGGTATTTTCATATTTACAGAGTCTGAAAAGATCATAAAGAAAAACTCCATGGTGGTCCCTTTGTCATAGTTGTTAACTGGGTGTGACAAAAGGTTAATAGTATACCTGGATCGGTTACTTTTCCATTAGTTAATATATTGAATCTGGATAGAGAGAAACCTATGTTCAATAGATGTTGACCTCATTTTGTTACAAGCACGAGGAGATGGACTAAACTTGTTTTTTCGTCCTGAATTTTTAACGAGTCAGGCAACGACAAAATCAATTCCTTCATCAAATTTTAATGAGTCAAATGAAGAAAACTCAAGGTATCTTTTTCAGTTTAGTGAGCTAGGAAAAAGAGGTAAAAGAACTACTCATTCCTCCTTCGTAGATTTAACGAGCCTAAAAGAGGGAAAAAAACACGAGGATTTTTCGATTTAAGAGTGAGAAATGGTCCCAAAAAGGAAAGTGCTCTAGTTGCTACCGTATATTTTTAACGAGCCTGGTGACAAAAACTCGGGATTTTTCAGTCTAACGAGCGAGAAAAGTACCTAAAAGAATGCTCGAGTCATCTTTATAAATTTTTAACGAGCCTGAAGACAAAAATTGGGATTTTTTCAGTTTAATGAGCAAGAAAAAATCGTCTAAAAAGAATTGCTCAAATGGTCTTTTTTAGTTTTAATGAGCTAGAAAAAGATCAAAAAGATTTGCTCAGACCATCGTCATATATGTTTAACGAGCCCAACGATGACAGACTCAGATATTTTTCAATATTTTGAGAGCAAGAAAAGATTCCATAAAAGAACAGTGCTCTTTCAATAATTGCATCCAGCTTTTACTGCTTTTCATTCCTAAAGGTACTTTCATCAAAAGCATAAAAAGATATAAAAAGGCAGCAATTCCTACCATATGGATTCATGCATGATGGAAAATCATGGAGAATAGACTACTTCCTCTTTAATGATTTCAAAAAATCATGTCTCCAAAATATAAGGAAATGTTTTGAGCTTTCACATTCACCATTTTCACTATTTGAGTTTTGTGAAAGCATTTTGAAGCTAAAGAGGAGCAGATTTTCCGCGGACCAATGCAGGAGATCCAGGGGACCATTCGACGTTCTGTTAGTCCCAGGTAGTGGCTAAATCCTTTCTCTATGCATTGCTTAACCTTTTTTAGCAGTTTCAAGGGTGGAATTTTGTAGATCTGAGGTGCCCTAAAGCCTTATTTGTCCACTAACACCCTCCAGATGGCTTGTACGGAGCATTAAACACCCTATAAGTCCTACTGGAGGGCGTTAATCCTCCCTCTGTAGCAGTTGGGGTAGCATTAGAGCTGTAGGGCGCAATTAAGAACCTCATGAAAGCATTCCTGAAGTTCTTTTTGCCCCATTTTAACTATTTTAGGGTTCATTTTGTGAAGGTTTCAGGCTATAATGACTAGCCTATGGAGAGAACGAGCCCATGATAGCTAGGAATTGCTTATGCAAAATGATCCAGTATGCATACTTGCATTGCGCTGCTACATTTTATTGACATATGCAAAGCTGGAGCTGATGAAAGTGCAGGAGGATTTATTGAGATGGATTATCCAGCACTGGGATGAACACGAGAAAGTGTTTAGGATTGGAGATCAGGATCTGGATATTGACCGAGATGAAATATACTTTTTAACTGATTTTTTGTGCCATGGGACTGTTGTGGAGGTAAATCCCCTCTGCGGACAGAAGCAATCCCTATTAGCCCAAATGGGGTCTAGCAACAATCAAACAACGCTAACACGCAGGTTCCTAATTGCAAATTAAAGATCGATGATGAGGGCCTACCTAGATTCCAATGCTAGTACTTGTAAAAGAGTGGTTGCTCCCGTTCCTTTGCTCTGGCTGGTCACGATCCTCATGAACGGACGCCCGCACATGCAAAGAACGACACAAATACAAGCATAAAATCCAATAGATGCAACTATATATCAGTCAGAAAGGATATAACTCAATCATCATTACAAAGACAATAAGAGTGGAACCATAATGATAGTCGTTCTATTATTATGAAAAACAAAGAAGAATACAACCATATTCTGACGTCAAATCTTCCTTTGCTGGTGATCAGCAACACATGCCTTGCAAAGCTTGTTTGGGAATGGGGAACAAGCCTCTCTCTCCTTGGTTACTTGGACAAGAATCTCCTCACTTTAGATTTAGCCTTATGGGAATGAAGAAGGCTTCTTGTAGCATGAACTTAGCAATTCTCGGAATTTTGGGGCTTAGAATTTGGAACTCGGAACTAACTTGTCAAAGGCAAAAGGACAAGCTTTTATACTTAGAGGGGAAGGAGTTAGGATTTCCACAATATTCATGGGGTTGGCTTTATCACTAAGAAGATTCCATGAGAAGTTGGCAAACAACTTCCCTTCTATGGATATTCGAAGCCAAACTGAACCAACTCAAGATGGAACTAGTTCATGAATGGATTAGGAAGAACCTTTGTAAGTTTGCTTTTTAAAAACTTTACCCAATTGGGCTAGCGCGAGTGTGACTCTGAGACAGAGCGCCAGCTGGCGCGCCCTCTTTGGAGGATTTCCCCCATTGGCACGAGTGATACACAGTGGAACCGCGCTAATGGAAAAAGGGCTATTTTTATGGGTATCTTGCAGAAGGTGTCTTCAGGGCATATGAAGTAAATACTCAAGGGGATACAATGCAAGTGTTTTCAGGTTATGTCACTTCTCATAGGTCTCAGAATAAGTCCTCCAATGTGCGGGAGAAGGGGTAATAGGGACGGTGACAAATTATTGTGTAACAGATGCCCCCTAAAGCATGAGGCCCGAGAGAGAGAGAGGGGTGAAATGCTTTAGAAGAACATGGCCAACTAAAAACATTGTCGCCTGAAAACCTGCATGAAGAAGTACAACTGATATCTCAAGTACATGATGTATGTGGTATGGGCACAACCATCCATAGGAGAGTACATAAAAATCTGGATCCAAGGTATGGGCACAGCCATCGAGTAAGGATCGATAAACAGACTCAGGCATGGTCGTAGCCATCTAGTGAATGAGTCATGTAATGATCATAATAATCCACAAAATCGCAACCTGGATCTCAACAGACAAAATCCAAGGTCTTGCGCTCCATCTCGACCCGAACAAAGTACAAGTTCAAGCATGCGAATATAGGAGTCGAAGTCAAACATGCAAGAACATCGTCTAATTACCAGTCAATGATGAAAACTGTTAATAGATGCAAGAGGTACCACCAATAATGACAATGGTCCTCAAGGTACTATAGGTACAATCCACGGCGTGCGAATCAGTGAGCCGGCGTCGAACACCCGTAGAATCATTCGATCAGAGGCCAATGATGAAAATCTCGCGTCGAACATGAAGAACCTGCCATTGAAGCATGTAGGCTCCAAGGCACCCAAAGGGAGTCTCTAAGTCAACTTCCTGGATAATGAGCTGAAGTCAACAGGAAGTGACTTGGATTAAAGGTGGGCCATAATGTTTCCCACATCATCGACACAAGACAGAGAAGGATAAGATGTTTTTTGTGAGGTATCAGAGGGAGGTTGAGTCAACTTCTCTTGAACATATGGATGGCACGACAGTGGATTTGGCAGTATTTGACATCAAATGATTAGGGGTCATGGTGACAGGGAAATGAGCAGATGAGAGGTCAAACAGGATAACCCAAACCCACAGAGGCAAGTGTAAAAACAAGATGAGATGTCCCCACCCAGACACGAATGCAGACAAGTGCCATGTTCAAGAGCGACATACTGCCAACGCGACAATAATTGTGGTTCCATTTTCCCCACCATTTCTGGCGAGTACCCCGGTTATTTTTTGATGACAATCTTGACAAGGATAGCATATGCTTGAAAGGCGTCATTTCGATGGAATCCGATGTCATTAAGTTTTAACGAGTCTGACAAAGGAAGACTCGGCATCTTTTCATGTTTAGAGAGTTTGAAAAGACAGCAGAAAAGGAAACTCCAGGGGTGTCCTTTTTCGTAAAGTTGTATCTCTTGAGCCCGAAAAAGTATAAAATAATGCTCAAAAGAACCGCCCGACCATTACGATCAAGGAGTACTTTTCATGATTAGTGATTTCGACCTGAAAAAAGTAAAAAAGCGATCGAAAACCATGTCGTTTCGTAACCATTAACGAGCCTAAAACAATAAGGGCCCAAAAATCTTTTCGTCTTTACATGGTCAGAAAAGAGTTTAAACACGACCGCCTCTTATTTACGTTTAACGAGTCAAGAGGAATAACTCGGCAATCTTTTCATCTTTAAACAGTCAGAAAAGAGCTTAAAGAAGACCTTCATTTTTATTCTTTTTAACGAGTCAAAAAGGGAAAAAATACTTGGCAATCTTTTCATATTTGACGAGTCAGAAAAGAGCTTAAGGGTGACTCATCCTAGAGGAACGAGTGGTATAAAGGGTAGCAACTAGTTCCGGCAATGGTGGAACTTCTCAAAACATGTAATGGTCAAGAGGCTGGCTAACAAAACCACTCTTAATTGTGGTTCCTCAAGAAAGGAAAAACAACCAAGTGAAAGCATATGATCGGCCAAAGAGATGGTGGCGATGGGATGAAAACAACCAAGGCTCATCTAACAAAATTTAGCGGATAAAGATATCAATCACGAGATGTAAAATGGGTATGGGTTCATATTTACACAAGCTTGAACCATGGAGAACTCTGCTTGGATTCGGTTTCATGTTTACACAAGCTTGAAATGAAAATGCTTGTTATAAGTTTGCATGCTCCCAGCATAATGACGCAAAACGAGCTACATGCCCCCCAAGCTTCATTGCATTCAACAAAGTGGATGGAATGAAGATTCACTTTCGAGATCTTGGAAAGACTCGACTTGTATTTTACGAGATCTTAATGAAAATACTCGATTTGGAAAGGGAGTTGTTTCATTTTTTAATGAGGTTGACATAGTAAAAGAACTATCCTCATAACCCTTGTTTCATTTTTTAACGAGCTTGACACAATATTAGGAACTATGCTTGAATCTGCTCTCTACAATCTACCTATATAACCTACGGATTCATTTTTTTAATGAGGTTGACACAGGAAAAGAACTGTCCTCATACTTGATTCATTTTTTAACGAGGTTGACTCAGTAATAGGAACTTTCCTCGAACTAGTCCCAGTTTCATTTTTTAAGGATCTTGACGTAGGAAAGCAAAACTCTACTCTGACCAGACCTAGTTTCATTTTTTAAGGAGCTTGACATAGGAAAGCGAACTATGGTCCGCACGAACTTCATCATAATGAACAAGAAGCCGTTGCTTCCAAGAGTGCCACTCCTAGTGGAAGGATAACATCTTGGAAGTCAGGACCCAATGCCCCCAAGACACTATGCACAACGACGGCATCACTGGATATAGGCACGGGATAAGTAGCCACGTAGTTGACCTGCGGTGGGGTAGATACAACCGATGGATAAAAACCAGGAGGGGATGACAACTGCGTAGGAGGCACCAGGGGACTAAAGAACAATAATTGATCTATAGTCACAATCCTTCCGTCGTGTGGAAAGAAAACCACATAGAAAAGTGAAGAGACAAGGGCCCCCATGGCATAAACATAGTCACGGCCAAGGAGAAGACTGAAATCTAAATCACCTTGGGTAACCAGTATGTCTATATAGACGGTTTTACCTCCCAAAGTAATAGGGAATGTTGGAAGGATCCCCAATGGTTGACTGGTTCCTCCATCAAACGCCATCAGATTTTTTGCGACCGACATAAGCTATGGGGAGCCCAAAGCTTGCCAAGTAGTGGAAGGCATAAGATTGACAGATGCACCCTCATCCAAGACAGTGCTAGGTACTGCCGTATCATAGGCATGTACTGTAATCTGGAAAGGCACATGGGATGGAAGGCAAAAAATAGTCAGGTGACTCCAGTCGAAGGAAACGACTAAGCTACTTGGTGGGGGAATCATATGATTTCCCCCCTGCTCTGTAGGAACCGAAAAATGACTCTCCAGATCAGCTGGGATAGGAGGGTTGTTTTTAGACTCAGGAGAATCTGAAGAGATGAGAAGAACATGAACATGATGCTCTTCCGAAATAGAGTGATCAACAGGAAGTGAACCCAAGTTGACACTCTCTCCGACCAATGGTTGGTCCCGAACAGGCTTAGCACAGCCAGGTTCGAAAAGAGGAGGATGGACAAGAGAAGGATTTAAATCAACCTCTTTGTTGACAGGGGGAGGATCTGAAGAGAGCCTCTAATAACCAATGGGGAGTTGGGGTGAAGAAGCTGTAAGACTTTCCAAAATAGCAGAAGCTTTATCCATGAGCGAACAAAGGCAAAGGAGATGGTTGCCTTCACATATACTACAGGGGAATCGAATCTTCCCGTTCTTCTTACTGTTGCTAATTGATAGGGTAGCATCGCCATGAGCATCAGAGGACTATGAGGGACGAGCTAGATCATGAGACCATACTTCTAAGACCTTAGGAAGGCCAGGACAATCACGGAGAAGATGGTCTCCCTTGCACAATTTACAAGGAAACTTAACCTTCCGCGGAGGAGGAGAAGGAGTTCTGACCTGAGCTATACTCGAGGCAGTAGCTGCATGTTTAGCCTCTCGGTTATGAGACTTCTTCTTCATCTTCTTCTTCTTATTATTAGCCACCTGGTTACTTGAATCCAGACTTTCACCAGGCGAAGTAGAAGATGAGGACGTAGAAACAGGCGAAGAAGGGGAGAGGTCCACCTTGGAATCAACATGATGTTGCTCGAATGGAGGAACTGCTTGACCAATAGTTGAAACATTAGGGACCATAGAGGTTGAGAACAACCAAACAGGAAACCCAACAGTTAACCCAGGAAGGGACAATGTTGCCATGCAAGGAGCACCAACATTCCCAAAAGGAGGAAAATGACCAGGATTCCCATTAGAGGGGATTCCTCGGTTGGTGAACTCTAGAAAAGTTGCCATCAAAACTGAAAATCGCACACACGGGGCTGAAAAAAGAGTCAAGACACACAATCAAACGATCAACAAACAAAATCTAACAGGGTGTGTGATTGCGAGCGAATAAATTTTAAGACACAAGGACATAACTTGACCTTTTCATTTTTAAAGAGTCGAGAAAAGGACAAAAAGATGACTCTAGTCGCCTTCGAATGTTTAATGAACCTGAAGTGACAAGTGCTCAGATGAGCCTTTTCTTTTAGGGAGTCCAAAACAGATCAAAAGTGACTACTCTGGAGAACTAGGCAAAAGGTTTACCAGACAATCGTAAAACTGCATATACACCTTGGCAATCGTATGAAAACCAAGGACTTTCCGTACGGCAGTCAATCTTCTCGAATGTTGTGTTCGGTGCGCTACGGGCAGTAAATCCCCTCTGCAGACAGAGGTGATCCCTACTAGCCCAAATGGGGTCTAGCAACAATCAAACAACGCTAACACGCAGGTTCCTAATTGAAAATTAAAGACCGATGATGAGGGCCTACCTGGAATCCAATGCTAGTACTTGTAGAAGAGTCGTCGCTCCCATTCCTTTGCTCCAGCGTCACAATCCCCACGATCCTCTTGAACGGAAACCTGCACATGCAAAGAACGACACAAATACAAGCATAAAATCCAATAGATGCAACTATATATCAGTCAGAAAGGATATAACTCAATCATCATTATAGAGACAATAAGAGTGGAACCATAATGATAGTCGTCTATTATTATTGATAAACAAAGAAGAATACAACCATAGTTCTGACGTCAAATCCTCCTTTGGCTTGGTGATCAGCAACACATGCCTTGCAAAGCTTGTTGGGAATGGGGAACAAGCCTCTCTCTCCTTGGTTACTTGGACAAGAATCTCCTCACTTTAGATTTAGCCTTATGGGAATGAAGAAGGCTTCTTGTAGCATGAGCTTAGCAATTCTCAGACTTTGGGACTTAGAATTTGGAACTTGGAGACTAGAACTACTAACTAGCTTGTCAAAGGCAAAAGGACAAGCTTTTATAGATAGAGGGGAAGCAGTTAGGATTTCCACAATATTCATGGGGTTGGCTTTATCACTAAGAAGCTTCCATGAGAAGGTGGAAAACTTCCCTTCTATGGAGATTGAAAGCCAAACTGACCCAACTCAACATAGATTCAGTCCATGAGTGGGTTAGGAAGAACCTTCATAAGTTTGTTTGTTAAAAACTTTACCCAACTGGGCTAGCAGGAGTGCAACTCTGAGACAGAGTGCCAGCTGGCATGCCCTCTTTGAAGGATTTCCCCCATTGGCGCGAGTGATACACAGGGAACCACGCCAATGGAAGAAAGGGCTATTTTTATGGGTATTTTGCAGAAGGTGTCTTCAGGGCATATGAAGTACATACTCAAGGGGATACAATGCAAGTGTTTTCAGGTTATTTCACTTCTCACAAGTCCCATAATAAGTCCTCCAATGTGTGGCAGAAGGGGTAACAACGACGGTGACAAATTACTGTGTAACAGATGCCCCCTAAAGTATGAGGCTCGAGAGAGAGACAGGTGAAATGCTTTATAAGAACATGGCCAACTGAAAACACTGCCGCCGAAGAACCTGCATGAAGAAGTACAACTGATATCTCAAGTACATGATGTATGTGGTATGGGCACAACCATCCATAGCAGAGTACATAAAGATCTAGATCCAAGGTATGGGCACAGCCATCCAGTAAGGAACAATAAGTAGACTCAGGCATGGTCGCAGCCATCCAGTGAATGAGTCATGTAATGATCGTAATAATCCACAAAATCATAACCTAGATCTCAACAGACAAAATGCAGGGTCTTGCGCTCCATCTCGACCCCAACAAAGTACAAGTTCAAGCATGCGAATATGGGAGTCGAAGTTGAACATGCAAGAATATCATCTGATTACTAGCCAATGATGAAAACTGTTAACAGATGCAAGAGGTACCACCAATAATGACAATGGTCCTCAAGGTACTATAGGTACAATCTACAGCGTGCGAATCAGTGAGCCAACATCGAACACCCGTAGAATCATTCGATCGGAGGCCAGTGATGAAAACCTCATGTCGAACACGAAGAACCTGCCATTGAGGCATGCAGGCTCCAAGGCACCTGAAGGGAGTCTCTAAGTCAACTTCCTGGACAATGAGCTGAATTCGACAGGAAGTGACCTTAATCGAAGGTGGGCCATGATGTTTCCCACATCATCGACACAAGACAGAGAAGGATAAGATGTTTTGTGTGAGGTATCAGAGGGAGGTTGAGTATTCTACAAAGGTTAACTTCTCTTGAACATACTGGCAGCACGACAGTGGACTTGGAATTATTTGACATCAAATGATCAGAGGTCATGGTGACAAGGCAATGAGCAGATGAGAGCTCAAACAAGATAACCCAAACCCATGGAGGCAAATGTCAAAACAAGATGAGATGTCCCCACCTAGACACGAATGCAGACAAGTTCCATGTTCAAGAGCGACATACTGCTGACACGACAATAATTGTAGTTCCATTTTCCCCACCATTTCTGGTGAGTACCCCGGTTATTTTTTTATTACAAGCTTTGATGGGGATAGCATATGCTTGAAAGACATCATTTCGACGGAATCCAATGTCATCAAGGTTTAACGAGTCTGACAAAGGAAGAACTCAGTGTCCTTTCATGTTTAGAGAGTTTGAAAAGACAACGGAAAAGTAAACTCCAGGGGTGTCCTTTTTCGTAAAGTTGTGTTTCTCGAGCCCGAAAAGGTATAAAACAATGCTCGAAAGAACCACCCAATCATTATGACCGAGGAGTACTTTTCATGAGTAATGATTTCGATCTGAAAAAGTAAAAAAGCGATTGAAACCACGTCGTTTCGTAACCGTTAATGAGCCTGAAACAACAAGGGCCCAACGATCTTTTCGTCTTTACACAGTCGGAAAAGAGCTTAAAGGCGACCGCCTCTTATTTATGTTTAACGAGTCAAGACGAATAACTCGAAAATCTTTTCATGTTTAGAGATTTAGAAAATAGCAGAAAGATGACTCCATTTTTATTCTCTTTAACAAGTAAAAAAGGGAAAAAATACTCGGCAATCTTTTCATATTTTATGAGTCAGAAAAGAGCTTAAAGGTGACTCGTCCTAGAGGAACGAGTGGTATAAAGGGTAGCAACTGATTCCGGCAATGGTGGAACTGCTCAAAACATGTAATGGTCAAGAGGCTGGCTAACAAAACCACTCATTGTTGCAGTTCCTCAGGAAAGGAAAAACAACCAAGTGAAAGTGTATGATCGACCAAAGAGATGGTGGCAATGGAATGAAACAACCAAGGCTCATCTAGCAGAATTTAGCGGATAAACGGCAATCACAAGATGTAAGATGGGGTATGGGTTCATTTTTACACAAGCTTGAACCATGGAGAACTCTGCTTGGATTCGGTTTCATGTTTACACAATCTTGAAACAAAAAACTATGCTTGTTATAAGTTCGCATGCCCCCAGCATAATGACGCAAAATGAGGTACATGCCTCCCAAGCTTCATTGCATTCAACAAAGTGGATGGAATGAAGGTTCACTCTCGAGATCTTGGAAAGACACGACTTGTATTTGACAAGATCTGAATCAAAAGACTTGATTTGGAAAGGGAGTTGTTTCATTTTTTAATGAGTTTGACACAGTAAAAGAACTATCCTCATAACCCTTGTTTCATTTTTTAACGAGCTTGACACAAGATCAAGAATTATGCTCGACCAGACCCAGTTTCATTTTTTAAGGAGCTTGACATAGGAAAGCGAACTATGCTCCGAACAGACCTAGTTTCATTTTTTAAGGAGCTTGACATAGGAAGGTGAACTATGCTCAGAACGAACTTCATCATCAAGAAGTTGTTGCTTCCAAGCGTGCCACTCCTAGTGGAAGGATCACATCTTGGAAGTCAGGACCCAATGCCCCCAGGACACTATGTATGATGGCATCATCACTGGATACAGGCACCGGATAAGTGGCCACATAGTTGACCTGTGGCGAGGCAGATACAACTGGTGGATAAAAACCAAGAGGGGCTGACAAATGCGTAGGAGGCACCGAGGGACTAAAGAACGATAATTGATCTATACTCACAATTCTTCCGTCATGTGGGAAGCAAACCACACGGAAAAGTGAAGAGACAATGGGCCACATGGCGTAAACATAGTCATGACCAAGGAGAAGACTGAAATCTAAAGCACCTTGGGTAACTAGTACATCTATATAGACGGTTTTGCCTCCCAAAGTAATAGGGAACTTCGGAAGGATCCCTAATGGTTGACTGGTTCCTCCGTCAAACGCCATCAAATTCTGTGCTACCGACACAAGCTGTGGGGAGCCCAAAGCTTGCCAAGTAGTGGAAGGCATAAGACTGACAGATGCACCCTCATCCAATACAGTGCCAGGTACTTCCTTACCATAGGCATGTACTGTAATCTGGAAAGGCACATGGGATGGAAAGTGGAAAGTAGTCAGGTGACTCCAGTCGAAGGAAACTACTGAACTACTTGGTGGGGGAATCGTATGATTGCCCCCCTACTCTACAGGAACCGAAGAAGGACCCTCTTCACCAACGGGGATAGGAGGGTCATGTTCGGACTCAGGAGACTCAGACAAGACGAGAAGAACATGAGCATGACGCTCTTCCGAGATAGAGTGATCGACGGGTGGTGAACCCGAGTTGACACTCTTCTCAACCAATAGTTGGTCTGGAACAGGCTTAGCATAGCCAGGTTCGGAAAGGGGAGGATGGACAAGAGAAGGATCTAAATCAATCTCTTTGTCGACAGGGAGAGGGTCTAAAGAGAGCCTCTGGTAACCAACAGGAAGTTGGGGTGAAGAAGCTGTAAGACTTTCCAAGACAGCAGAAGCTTTATCCATGAGCGGACAAAGGTGAAGGAGATGGTTGCCTTCACATAGCCTACAGGGGAATTGAATCTTCCCTTTCTTCTTGCCATAGCTAGTTGATAGGGTAACATCGCCATGAGCTTCAGAGGATGATGAGGGGCAGGCCGGATTGCGAGACCATACTTCTAAGATCCTAGGAATGCCATGAAAATCATGAAGAAGATGGTCATCCTTGCACAATTTACAAGGAAACTTAACCTTCCGTGGAGGAGCAGAAGGAGTTCCGACCTGAGCTATACTCGGGGCAGTAGCTGCACTTTTAGCCTCTCGCTTAGGCGAATTCTTCTTCTTCGTCTTCTTCTTCTTCTTCTTAGCCATCTAGTTACTTGAATCCAAACTTTCACCAGGCGAAGTTGAAGATGAGGACATAGAAATAGGCGAAGAACGGGAGAGGTCCACCTTGGAATCAACATGATGTTGTTCGGGTGGAGGAACTAATTGACCAGTAGTTGAGACCCTAGGAACCACAGAGGTTGAGAACAACCAAATAGGCAACCCAGCAGTTAACCCAGGAAGGGACAATGTTGCCATGTAAGGAGCACCAACATTCCCGAAAGGAGGAAAATGACCAGGATTCCCATCAAAGGGGATTCCTGGGTTGGTGAACTCTGGAAAAGTTGCCATAAAAACTGAAAATCACACACGGGGCTAAAAAAAGATTCAAGACACACAATCAAACATCCAACAAATAGAATCTAATAGGGCGTGTGATCACGGGCGAATAAATTTTAAGACACAAGGACATAACTTGACCTTTTCATCTTTAAAGAGTCGAGAAAAGGACAAAAATATGACTCTAGTCGCCTTCAAATGTTTAGTGAGCCCAAAGTGACAAATGCTTAGATGAGCCTTTTCTTTTAGGGAGTCTGAAAAGGATCAAAAGTGACTACTCTAGAGAGCTAGGAAAAAGGTTTACCAGACAATCTGTAAAACTGCATATACACCTTGGCAATCATATGAAAACCAAGGACTTTTCGTACGGCAATCAATCTTCTTGAATGATGTGTTTGGTGTTTTACGGGTTGTAAGGTGGCAAACACAGCTTCCTATGGATAAAGGATGATAACCTAGTGTGGTCTCCCCATATACTCGATGGTACGTGGGAGCACAAGTCCGTACTAGACCACTATTGAGTCACAAAAGGAGGAATCACCCAACCTTGAGTGGAAACAAAAGTGACTAGGTTTAACGACGCCAGATCATGCCTCTAGCCTAGACCTCTAAAAAGTGAGTGTTATGTTCCAATGCATTGTTAGATTCATTCGGTTTATTTTAAAGTTGATCTTGTATTAGGTTTCAGTTTTCAGGCCTTACCATATGTAATCTCTCAAAATTCCCTAAATGCAAACTATATGCCAAAATATGTCATTTCATTCGATGAATGCTAATTACGAGAGAGTTCAAGAGCTTTCACGCAAACAAAGTGATAACAAAACAACAAAGAACTTCCCTAATGCAGCTAATGCAAATTAACAAACTTTTCTTTAAGATCACTAATCACTAATCGAAATGAAAAGTTCTAATTCTCATTAACTAATACAAAGCAAAAGAGATTTTTCTTTTTGATGATGGCAAAATGCAGTAAAAAACTTTGAGAAATGACAACAAACAAATTCTATTCAATAAAAGCACATTCAGTTCCCTAAATCACAAATCAAACTTCCAAAGAACAAGAAATATCACAAAGACACCAATGAGCCGTGTAATCTAGGCTCAAAGTGAGATGAAGCGGAATTCAAGTGAAAACAAAACAAGTCACCCAAATAACGCAACAAAACGATTTACAACCACCAAACAAGTGCAAGGGAGTAATCAAAGAATCGACTGGACCACTTAGAAGATCAAAACACCTGAGGAAGGCTCGACACACAAGGCCACTAGATGCCCTAGGGCTAGAAATGTGAAATCGATGGAAAAAAGCAAACACCCAAAGGGTAACGACCAGAGCCAGTCAAATCACACTCCAACACACTCAAGTACTCTAAAAAAGGTACCTAGAACAAAAACCAAGCTTAGAGGGCTCACAGCCAAGCAAACTTCGAAAGTTCCCAGGCCTGGCACGACTGTGAGGCTGAAACTAGCGCCTTTCAGGGATTGGCGCGGGTTATCATTGTGCAACATGCGCCTACTGGTGCGACTGTAATGCTATAAACAAGCGCCAGCCAAGTTTGCTATGGAAAAATATAAAAAAAAAGAGCCAAAGCTAAGTCAACAGTACCCAGGTACACCAAGGGGCAAGAAGCAACACAGGGGTTCAACCCAAAAAGCTAATCAAGCAGAAGAAACCAAGAAACAACCAAGAAACAAGGCAAGTTCCAAGTTGTTCGGTTCATAAACCAAACCAGAGATGGACTGAAGTGGTATTGATCTACTTTGCTAATGCGAGGCAATAGCGTTTCGAAGGCTATCTAGCCGTACTTCAGGCTCCGTCTAAAGTTTACAAATCAAACAACAAGACAAAATCCAACTCCCCAGTGGAGTCGCCAAATTGTTGTGGAGGTAAATCCCCTCTGCGGACAGAGGCAATCCCTACTAGCCCAAATGGGGTCTAGCAACAATCAAACAACGCTAACACGCAGGTTCCTAATTGCAAATTAAAGACCGATGATGAGGGCCTACCTGGATTCCAAAGCTAGTACTTGTAGAAGAGTTGTTGCTCCCGTTCCTTTGCTCCGGCTGGTCACGATCCCCGTGAATGGACACCTGCACATGCAAAGAACGACACAAATATAAGCATAAAATCCAATAGATGCAACTATATATCAGTAAGAAAGGATATAACTCAATCATCATTACAAAGACAATAAGAGTGGAACCATAATGATAGTCGTCTATTATTATTGATAAACAAAGAAGAATACAACCATAGTTCTGACGTCAAATCCTCCTTTGGTTGGGTGATCAGCAACACATGCCTTGCAAATCTTGCTGGGAATGGGGAACAAGCCTCTCTCTCCTTGGTTACTTGGACAAGAGTCTCCTCACTTTAGATTTAGTCTTATGGGAATGAAGAAGGCTTCTTGCAGCATGAACTTAGCAATTCTCGGACTTTTGGGACTTAGAATTTGGAACTCGGAACTAACTTGTCAAAGGCAAAAGGACAAGATTTTATAGATAGAGGGGAAGGAGTTAAGATTTCCACAATATTCATGGGGTTGGCTTTATCACTAAGAAGCTTCCATGAGAAGGTGGCAAACAACTTCCCTTCTATGGAGATTCGAAGCCAAACTGAACCAACTCAAGATGGAATCAGTTCATGAATGGATTAGGAAGAACCTTCGTAAGTTTGTTTGTTACAAACTTTACCCAACTAGGCTGGCGCGAGTGTGACTCTGAGACAGAGCGCCAATTGGCACGCCCTCTTTGGAGGATTTCCCCCATTGGCGCGAGTGATACATAGTTGAACTGCACCAATGGAAAAAGGGCTATTTTTATGGGTATCTTGTAGAAGGTGTCTTCAAGGCATATGAAGTGCATACTCAAGGGGATATAATGCAAGTGTTTTCAATTTATGTCACTTCTCATAGGTCCCGGAATAAGTCCTCCAATGTGCGGGAGAAGGGGTAATAGGGACGATGACAAATTACTGTGTAACAGGGACATAGGCAAACCTTA
Source organism: Pinus taeda (assembly GCA_000404065.3). Lineage (NCBI taxonomy): Eukaryota > Viridiplantae > Streptophyta > Pinopsida > Pinales > Pinaceae > Pinus > Pinus taeda. Next base: position 408,633 of record APFE031368498.1, read on the forward strand.
TTGGTTGTAGGCCAGATCCATGATCTACCCTAGAGCTGGTGCAATCCTACTACATCCCTAAGAGTGGACTAGTCAACAACAGAGTCCCCATAGAGAGGATAAGGTCCAGATCTATGCGGGAAATTTTATGGTTGATTGTGTGGTTGGCGGGGTCAAAGAATCCCCACATTGTGACAAAGGCCCAACTGTTTCTTGCAGTTGACTGTGTCCAGCCACAGATGTTCAACTGGTATGAAGCAGTGCTTCAGCAGTTGAAGGCAGAGTTAACGGCATGCAAGACTCATACCCAACACAGTTTTGGGTATGGTACTATCATAGTTTCATTCTTTCTTGAGAGGGTTCCTATTATGCACCCAAGGATGAGCTTAGGTCCCTCTAGTCCGAGGGAACCAAGGCAGGGTCACTGGTCATCACCCGATCCTCGCACAGGAGGAGGACCGATCTGGAATTTCTTTGAGGAAGATTTCCTCCATTGGCTTTGTGGCCAAATTGTGATGATTGATGACTATGCATATGAGGGCATGGACTTTACCGGCGACCCGAACTTGATGCTTCCCTCAAGGTGAGAATGATTTTTGACATTACTTTTAAGTATTTTTGGACTTTTGAATGTTTATGTAATGTTTTTTATAGGTGAAATAAGAACTGACATGAAGTTTTATGCTTAACACAAATGTGATTCCATTACGACCTGCAGACAAACCTCGCCATATGCGACGAGGAGGCCAACTACTTGCTAGAGAGGGTGATGCCAATAGTCTTCGCGAGGTTCTAAGGAATCCCAAAGGCTTGACCATGGGTGTTCCCCCTCTTCCTATGAGGGAGATTCCTGCTCATATGCAATGGCACACAATCGGTGTACCTAAGCGGTTTATCATTCCTCTTCGGAGGATAGCTAGAGCAATTTTAGCATTTCAGGAGCAATAGGCTCTTTTTAGCAGGTGTTTTGGTGTAGCCAATGAGTGCTTGTAGCTGGGATTTTATAGCCATTTTTTACTTAAATCATCCAATTTTTGGAATATTTTGATGTAAAAGACTGGATTTTTATCTATATATCTATACAGACATTTTGATATTTTGATGGCATAAATGTGTTTTTAAATGTTTTTGTAAAAAAAAAGAAATCAACTTAGTAAATTAGATATCATTTTGGGATTCAACTGCGTTAGGTAAGTCATTCACGTATGACCATTTCCATGAGAGATAGTCGTAACTGACTAATTTCTCATGATTTTTGAATAGTTCGCTTAGCACTCATTGCATCGGGTGAATGCTCACAGGGGTGAAGAAGTGGGATTGAAACTAGTGAAATGTGGAGAACGAATCACATGGCATCATTCATCACTTCTGGGGCTTGCACCCGGTAACCAGGACTTCCCAGGAGGTCACCCATCCCAGATCTCCTCTGGCTCAAGCGCGCTTAACTGTGGAGTTTTTCCCACAATCAAGCCCACTTAGCTTGCTACCCCATTTTCAAAACCTTAGCAAGTATTGTGCCTCATGAACCATTCAAGTAGAGATCCCTTGACTCTTTTTTAATTTAAGTATGGGGGTTTACTAATTTCACATTCCATGAGAAATTAGTCAATTACGACTATCTCTCATGGAAATGGTCATACGTGAATGACTTACCTAACGCAGTTGAATCCCAAAATGATATCTAATATAATGCGCTGCGTAAACCCCCATACTTAAACTTAGTAAATTTTTACTATTCATGCATGCTTCTATAAAGAATGAGACAGGTGTTAATCTAATACATAGTTAGCTAATGAATCAGCAACTGCATTAAATTCTCAAGGAATGTGTTTGTATGTGATTATATCAAATTGACGTTCCAGGAGTCGCACCCTTAAATAATGACGTAACAAGGTTGGATTACGAATGTGATAACGATTTGTCAATTGCAAAACGACTAGTTGGGAGTCCAATCTGACCACCAAATTGGAGATGTCCCTTGATGACGCTTCTGTGAGAAGTGAAATTACGGACATGTACTCAGCAATATTGTTGGTGGTGGTTCCAAGAAAGACTCCCCTGGAACAAAATAGTTCCGACTCAAGTGTGTAGAAGACCCAAGTAGCTAATGCAATGTGTTGTGTGTGACGACTAGCACCATTTGCATAGCCTACATATGCCAAGGGTGAGTAAGACATATGCATTGCAAGAAGAATGTATGAGACAAGTACTACACTAAACAACAAAACAATCCAATCACACCAAAAACGGAAGCAAAACTTATGAATACATAAAATTACAAAGCACATGCCTAGTGCAATACTAGGCATAATACATTTTCAGATAGAGCCTGTATCTGGGCTCCTTGAGCAGGACTCCTTCCCAGTCCTGCAGTTCGTATGCCCCCATGGGGAGGACTTTCTATACGACATAAGGACCTAGCCATACGGGTTGAAGTGTGCATGCCTCCAAGAGGTCATCTTTTGGATGATAGAGAAACACTAGGTCACCTTCTTGGTAAGAACAAAGCTTAGCCTCTTTTGCAAATTGGGATTGTATCCGGAACTTAAGAGCCTCGAGTGCCAAGTCGACATCTCGACGAGTTTTATCCAGTTGTTTAAGGTATAGTAAGTGTTCTTCTTCAATAGTAATGTTGGGCAGGGGTTCAACAACTATTTCCAGGGAAGGGATCTGACACTCAATGGGTTTTTCATCATCGTAAAGTTGGATCTCATGTGCGGCAATAGACGGATTAATGTCAGACATTTCCTCATGAGACCCACTAAATACATCATGGGATTCCTTAAAGTGGCAAGTGAAGCTACCAATTTCCTCAGAATTACAATCGGCTCCAAGCTGGATGTTTTCCATGATGCCTGTCTTGACAGAAATATCGATCGGCAATGATTTGGAAGTTTCGCCCATGTTTCCTTCCGCATCCAAAGTTTGGATGGTCATATAGGGTGAGAGAATGATTTCTGGTATGTCAAGGGACAGGATTTGAAGAGGCATCGTTTCCGAATCAGATATCGAAACATGATGATGCCAATCCTCCCAATGTCATTCTCCAAAACTCATGATTTCTTGAATAGCTTCGTCCGTAGGTAGGAGTTGATCGAGTGGATCTAAAGGAGGAGTGATTATGGGAGGGGTGGTGGTATCATCAGCAGTCACCAACATGACCGAAGATGCGAATGCAGATTGAATGGCTTGGTAGGCCAATTTAGCTGGTGACAACAACATTTTTTCTCCAAATGTGTCAAGGTTTGAAGGAGCCGGTAGGATCCATGGATCGGTCTATTCATGAGGAATAGATGAAAGCATGTTGACCATTTATGAAACCTCGGGTGGCTGAAGAGGACAACAACCCATTAGGGAAGAAGCCTTTAGTAGACCAATACCTAAATTGACATTAGAGTCAGTTCCACCTCATACTAGGGGTATGAAGCCACTTGGTAATGGTGAATAATCAGGGGTGCAGAAAGATAACTGATCTACTGTAACTACCTTTCCGTCCAATGGAAATAGGATGATGTGAAAGACAGTAGATACAACGGTCATCATGGCATATGTCCAACTGCAACCCAACAAGAGATTATAGTCAATTTTTTTGTCTACGACTTCTGTGTCCACCGATATGGTTTTCTAGTGCAAAGTGATGGGGAAACTGGCTAGGCATCCTTTTGGGATAAAGGTGTGGCCGTCGAAAGCTTTAACAGAGTTCGACCATAGGGTTAGGGTTGGATAACCTAAGGCAATCCAACATAAAGCCGACATGATGCAGGTAGAAGCACCTTCGTCAATGATAGTTCTGTGTATACTTTTACCTTTCGAAGTTATATGCACCTGAAATGCAAGCCGGTGAGAAAGGGGAGGTTTGCACTTGTCCATGTCGAAAATAGAAAGCATGGAATCCTTTGGGTTGATACCACCAATAGCCGAAAGAAAATCTTTTCATTGTGTTGAGCATGTTTGTAATACTTCGAGCACCAACATAGCTGACGACGCTTGCACCAAATATTCTACAATGTTACATTTTTGGGCAGCACGTGAAGCTGTATTGTGCATTGTGCATCGAAGTGCCCCTTTTGGGGGGTCGAATTACAAGGTTTGCAACCACCCTTTTGATATGAAATTCATTGGGCAGTGGTGGGTTTGGACTTGAGGAAGGTTCCACTGCATGAGCGATAGGAGCTCCATAAGATTTGGCTCTTGTGGTGAGTTCTACTGTTTCAAATGTGTAAACGGTAGAAGCTCCTTCACTAGCTAAAGGATGTTGTGAACCATCCATCGTTGCCCCTTTGTGGGGGTTGTGGTTGGTTAGAAATAATATTTTGCTGTTGCTAAGCGGGAAAAGGATTTCTAAGGACAACAGGGGTCTTACTAGTATCCCTTTTGGTAAGGTATTCTGTGCATTCCTGAAGATGCAGACAACACCAGGTCATGTGGTCTTCAGCATAGAGTTTGCATGGATATCTGGTAGTTTTATCCTTTTCTTCATTAGTAGGTGCAGTGTCCTTTTGTTTTGGGTTTGGCTACTTTGTTGACTGCTCCTCAGAAGGAGTGGTATTTTTCTTATTCTTCTTGTTCTTACCTCCATAGTTTTGTGTAGACTACACATACTTTATCACGGTGGCAGGAAGAGTAGTCAATTTGGTAGAGGGGTCCACCGACATCTCGGCGATGTGATGCTGAGTTGTTTTACAGCATCCCCAGAGGTTGCACCAAAATCTCGTCAGTCTGTACTCCGGGGTGCTGAGTAGCAGAAACATTGGGGTTGCCAGGGGCATTGAGGATTATGTCATAAAGAGTGCCAGACTGTGAATATATTAAACCTAATTGTTGGGCACGCATATGGATTAGTCTTATGTGACCGCACCACCTAGAGCGACATCTCTAACGATTTGCGGGAGTAAGGACCTACAGAATAAGTCCATTAAGAGAAAGTCTGGGAGGGGAGCTTTGACTAACATCTGCCTATGTCTCCATTCACGTATATGATCAGAGATGTGGGTGGTGATATCCTGACAAAATAAAGTGAGGAGCTCTATCCCAGTCTCATAGCAGATGGGTAGCTGGAAGTGCTTTAGGAATTCCATTGCTAAAGCGTCAAAGGTGTTTATTGATGCGTGTGGTAGCTCAATATACCATTTCGATGCGTTGCCAGTGAGGGTGCAGGGAAAAAAATGTAACTGGACACTATCATCCACCATAGAGTTTGAAACACACCAAATAAGGTAGGTGGTGATATGGGTGCTCGGATCCTCCCCTTGCTTTCCATCGAACTTTGGGATGTTTGTTGGTATCTTATGTGGGATAGGCGGCCATTATAAGTTGTGATAGATGTGGTCATTCGTCAACTTGTATAAGTCGGGTATATCCAACGTTGCCAAGAAAGGCAGAGAGTTTGGTGCCCCGACTCGGATCATGTTGATGAGGAATGATTTCAGGAGCTTTGCACTCCTCCCATTGTTTGGCTCCCAATATTGTACATGGGTTGTGTGGTGTAGCAGTTGCTTTGAGGTATGGTGTTGTAGAGTGGATTTCCATGAGGATTTTGATACTAGGGTATAGAATTTCCCCCAGGATAAGTGGTGCCCCCTTGACTAATTTGAATGTGTGAGTAGGGTTCCCCCATGGATTGGTTGGGAACCCCATGAGGATTCCCGCCCGACACAGAACTAACCATTTGTCCTTGATTGACGAAGGGAGTGCTCATGTCAATTAGCGACTGACCATGGATGACTGAAAATGGAGGGCAAATTGTTACATTCCCTACCGGCATGTGTGTATTGGGAACCCCCAAGGTATATGGATCTGGGGGTTTGAACTATACAACAGTGGTCGACCATGTTGTTGGTAGATGGGAACCATGCCCATAGTGCCACATTGAGTGTTATAGGGAGTGTTGTATGTGGCACTTGTCGAAGGTATGCATTTTGACACTAAAGGGGTGGAACCCAGCATCGGCTAGTGTGATGCAGGAAAGTGTTCCCTCTGCGAACAGAAGCAACCCCTCTAACCCTAGAGTGGGTCTAGTCACAGCAACGACAGATCAACAATATATTTCCTTAAATAGTCATTGTTGGAGGCCTACCTCAACCAGTGGTCGATGAAGTTTCGTTGCACTGCTCCAGCTTCCACTTCCTTCTCCTCAATGAGTGATCAACCTGAAAAAATGCAAAAGAAATACAACAAAGCACGTAACCGGAAAACAACAATTATCTATTTACTCACAAATTCAACAAATCATGAGCTATCAATTAAATTACATACAAGATATAGGAAAACATCATTGATTGTATTAATAATGAAATAAGAGCAAGCTTACAACCAAAGTCCCAATGTCCCAAGCCTTCTCAGAGGATCCAACCAGTATGTTCCTCAAGCATTCACTCTTTAAAGATGGATCTCCCTACATACAATGTCTCTCTCTCATTCATAAGCTTTTACACAAAGTTAAGGGCACTTCACAACCTTCGACAAGCTATCAACAATCCCACACTTTTCACACCCACACTAGCTATCTATCAAACTCAAAAGCACTAACAGTACTACTCCATCCAAGGAATTACTAACTAGCTGGTCATATCAAAGGTGAGTGCTTTAATAGGAGAAGGAGTCCCCATGAAATGTGGAGGAGAGAGCTCATCCTCAAGGAAGGTAGTACAAATGACGGAACTTCCATACCAGAGGAGGAAGGGCGACACAAACTATGCAAACAACCAGGTCTGGAGACATCCAGAAGGTTGACTATTAGAATGAATTCGCCCAATCTGGATCGTCGCGGGACATAAACTGATTACTCACGACTACATCGTAGGGAAGCAATGCACGTAGACTCATCGTCGTAGGACACAACTCATTACCTCACGCTGGGTCTACAAATCCTACCGTCGGGGAAACAAATGTACTCTAGTGACGAAGTTGCGATGAGACCGTTATGGACACGGGAACGTCGTACATATTAAGGGTTTACTAGCGACGAGGCAGAAACTTAAGGAATAAAATGAGTACAGTGACAAATTACTATGTAATAGCTGGGTTCCACTCATAGATGGTGTCATGTGAGTGGTTGTACCTGGGACAAATGGGATAGTGGTGTTTGCCATCGATGGTGTTGTGGTGACTGCCGACTAGGGAAGTGGTGGAAGACTGAAAGCATCTTCAAAGTTCCATGAACCGTTAGTTATCGACATAATGGGTGGAAATATTCCACCTATAGAAATAGGAAGTACAAGTACTACGGGAGCCAAGACAGGTTCCAGTAGATCTGTGAGCAGAGGGTTAAAGGGAGGAAGGAATCCTTTGGTAAAGAAATCCTCCATAAAACTTGAATCATCGGTTGTCCAAATAGGTCCCGTGTGAGATCTAGGAGATTGATCCCCCAAAGATGGGGAATCCAGTTCGGTGGAACTCGGCGGCTCCTCCATAATGAATGGAAGAAGGCCTAGCAATCATCTAGAATGATGACGAGGGCTGAATGTAGCCATGGCAACCGTTAATTTTTATCAATAAATTTTATCATGATATTCGTTATAGTCTCAAATGATAGCACTCAGGTACCTAAAAGATATAAAAAAATACACTAAATTGATCAATCAGCAAACAGATGGAAATGACCTTGTCTGATAAGCACCAATCGCTAGAGATGAAACTCGGTATCTCAATGAATAACAGAGAAGGTTGGCCAGATGTACAGTTACAGTTACTCTAGAGCTTCGCCCAAACCTCAGATTGAGGGGCCAAGTAATCTCGTGAAGATGAGCACCCTCCCAAAAACCGAAGACAGAATAGGTATGTGTGTGTTAGGTACTAGGACAGCCCATCCCAGCCACCTTGTGTAACTCCCTATAATTTTGGCCACTAAAGATACCTTAGATCACGAACACCACCGGGGGGGACATAGTCATAGATAGCATGTTATCTGGGTAGGATACCTGAGTCCCTGACTCAGCGCCGAAATCCCCGCATGAATCCCCAATACACAGAATATCCAAAGGATTTGTAAGAGAAGGTAGGCTACCTTCACTTACAGTCCGATGTTGTCTCGTATTTAGCTACACTTTTACTGGAGTGGTCCCAGTAGTATGAGTGTAGAAGGAATTTTGTCTCTTTTAATGACACTAGTTTGGTGTTCGATCTTGGGAAATTTTACTCACTCTACTTATCCCAAGATCCTAGCCTAGCTAATGTTTGTTTGCTCAATAAAGAGTTACTAATTAATTTTAGGTAAATTTTATGTGTACTTGATTATTGTCTTCGGTAGGGGAGTTGACGTATCAAATGTGATGAGACTTTGACTCAATAAATGATGCAAAAAACAATGCTTTAAAAAATGTTCAATTCAATACAAGTTGTATTCTACAAGTGAGAGTTTTTTACATATTCATATTATTTCCATTCATTTCAGTCATTTAGCACATGCATAACCAAAGAACTTATTTCCAATGTTTCTTAACAGCTACTTGAAACCAAAATAGAGCAGCTTTTAACCAGCTAAACAGAAGGATGAATAAAAAAAGTGAGTCTTTCTTTCGTAAAAATGCTTTTAAGAAAGAAAAACAAAAATGATTTCCTAAAAAAAAAAAAAATCAGGACACCTATTTTGCTAGCAAAATGCAGTTATAGATCTTCATTCAATCCATGAGAAGGCTTCCTATCCCTTTTGGCTTTCAAACACTGCTAAAAATCAAGGTATTGGGAGACTAACGCTCTGTAACAGTGGCTACAGAGAGTTAGTAGGCCCACTAACACTCCCTGTGAACAGGCACAATGCTTTATAAAGCTTTGTGTAGCCTGCTAACCCGCTTTAGTGTAGGAAACCAGTCAAACAAAGGGCTTTCAAGATCATATTTAGAGGTGAATACTTGTAGGAAAGATGTAGCAAGATATTTGGTGGGTCAGAAAGGGATCGCAGAAGTATAGGGAGCTCTTAGAAGGAGGAGAAAACAGAGAAGAGTCTGGGTAAACCAAGAACTAGATGTATAGTCCTCACTAGAGTCACCAATTCTACTATGGGGTAAAATGCATGGTGTATGGAGAATATAGATACCCTCAAAGGTCTTCCTGGGACCTTCGGCAGACTATAATATTATCTGCAACTGTACAAATTTACATGCATGTTCATAGACAATAACTAACTATCAAAGCATTAGAAGTAGACTACCTCGAGTCTCCATATAGATTTGTTTGGAGATCAAAATGCAACCAAGCGGAACTCCCTCAAAGCTGACTCCAAATTAAGTCCTACACATAGAAGAGACAAGCGTAATCACAGCATACAAATCTGATAACTAATACATGAATATATAAAAGAACATCTAATTGCATATAGGCATTGAACAAACAACTAAATGAATGATAGTATCAACATCACAAGTAGACAGTACAACTGCAATTCTATATTAATGTTGGAAGAGTGATTACAACCATCGGTTGTATTAGCCTTCCTTTACCCCTCCAGCTTCTCTCTCTCTCTCCCTTCTTGCTCACTTCTTATGATATGAGTCAATGCTCAACAGTCAAGTATGCTATCCTTTCAAATGCTCTTTCCTCTTTCACAATAGCCCTCACTTTGCTTATATAGCAATTGAGTTAGGGTTGCCAAGCTCCTCCTTGAGTTCACTAGGGAAAAAGTAATGAACTTACCATGCTTTTCAGCTCTTTCCCATTTTCCTCCTTCTTTCAGATTAGAAATCCTCCAAATAGGTCGAATTTGGATGTTTCCTTGCTTTTCTTGAGTAATTTTAGGAACAAATATCTAGATATTTATGAGTCAATTCATTCCTTTGACCCTTGAAGCTTCACCAAGTTTCACTAATGTTGTTCCCATACTAGCAACATGCTTTAGTAGGGTCACTAACGCACCTCCAAGCTTGGTAAGAAGCTTTATAAAGCAGGTTGTTAGTGCACAACCAGCATTAGTGTGGAATCAAGGCTTGTGATTGTGGTCTTTGTTTCAACTATCATGTCTTTCCCCTCTGAGTTGGTGAGGAGGCCAATTTGTTGTATAACAATAGTCATTTAATTGTACTTCTCTCATGTATCAAGGTTAATCTATAACCTCTGTGTAATCACTTAGATCTTCGTAGTTGAGGTCTTATAAGTGGGTCTATATGGCAAGGGAGGCATGGAAATTGTATGAATTATATACACAACTATGCAATGAGTATTGACTGTAACCTCATGAACTTACTGATATCCTAATCTTTAACTACTTATTTCACCTAGAGAAAAAAAAAAATATCCTGCAAAAAGAATAGTACATAAACAACATGGTGTAAAAGAGTTTAGCAGAGGCAAGAGCTACTAATCAGAGTTGGCACTATAATCTGTCATAGGTTGAATAATATTCTGTCTCTACCGACAACAATATCAATTAATTATTTATTTGTTTCTGATCCAGACCAATACTTTCAGCCAAAGCGACCATGTCTTTTTCCGAAGGATATGGTCACTTGTAATGTACATTCCACCACCCAAGCAACTTCCGCCTTGCCTCCATTGAGTGTTTTCCTTTCTTTTTCTTCTTCAGAAATTCTTGCTTGAGACTACTGAAATATCCACTGTACTTACGAAGAATTTGATCTTTCAAACTTGGTGTTTGGTAGCTTTGAGCTTAGAGAAAGAGCCCATAATTCATTAAAGAAGAGAGGCCAATCTTTTATCTTTTGGAAAGATGAGTTTGCACTGCAAAGAAAGGGTTGTATTGCTCGAAATTCATTGATGGTCGAGTTGTTGGAGCTAAGGACTGAGTTTACTGAAGCAAGGGGTCAAATATCATTCTCATTTTGGTGGGATGATTTATATGAATAGAAAAGAGGCCGAGTTTCCCATTAAATATTAAATGAAGTCTGTGTTCCTTTTAGTAGCTAGTTGAACATATAAATACTTGTTGAAGGTCGATTTGGGTGTAGGAGTTAGGTTCCCGAGATATTGAAAGCCAAGTATCTTACTATTTTCCCGATGGACATGTATTCTTTATTGAGCATGGTCCTGTAGATTCTAATGGTTGTGGTACAGTTTGCAACGCTGAGAAAAGGAGAGGTTGCTCACTAAAATTTGCTCTTGTTGAAGTGTATAAAGGCTAGTTATTACACAAAGCTTGAGTTTTGTTGTTGATGTACATGTTATCAGCCTCCTGGAATATTTCTTCAAGCTACAATGAGCTGGTAGGCGCTGATATGAGAGTTGGTGGAAGAGCATAAATGTTGTTAAGCTTATTCTCTGACTCCAGGTTCCACTGTGCACTCATTTTCTAAGTATGGTTCTGCTATATATAAAATTTAATGTGTTGAATATTAATATATCCATGCTTTGTAAATTGTAGACTAATATTTAATTAAAATAAATACATTTTATGCTCAAATTTGTGTTGTCCATTTGGTTAGAGCTATGACACTCACTCCAAATTGTTGTTTTTGTCCCCAGCCAGGCTATCACTTAGTCGGTGCACATGTTAAGCATGGTCCCTAATGGTTTTTCACAATCAGACTCTAGCTCCATTCATAAGAAAGAAATAAGTGTTGTTGTTGTTGTTGTTGTTGTTTTTTTTTTTTTTTTTTTTTTTTTTTTACATTGTAGAACTTGTTAGAGACCCTCTGTATGCCAAATAAAATCAACTATGTCTAGGTTATGAAAAATACCTTTACTACTATTTTTCTTATCTCTCACTTTGTAGTTTTTTATTAGATTCTCTGTTTGTTGATAGGTACCCTGAAAATGATGAATTTACATACTAAAATTTCATCAACAAATCAACAAATACATCTCGAACACTTTTGTATCTCTTTGTGATGCTTCCCTTCACGTGCAAAGAGTAAGATCTCATGGAAAGTTTCATTGTCAAAATATTCATAAACAAAAAAAGGTTTTGCCCATATGAATTTCTTAGGGATTTTACAATTTCAGAAGCAACCTCAAGACGAACTACAATCATGTTTTTATCAGCACACAGTAGGTGAGTTACCCAGTGTTTTAAGTAATCTTGCACCAAAGAATTATGTGTGTGGTCCATCATCCAGAGTAATGATTCATTTTGAGAGGAAATGGCATTATTTCTCATCACCTCTAAGGGCTACAAAAAAAAAATCAATCTAGTATCCATTTCCCAGGGATTCAAAACATTACCAACACACTGTATGATTTTCAAAACAATTAAGTTACTAACACTTCACCATTTTGCAAAGTCTACTGTGTAGTTCTCCATGTTAAGCACTTGATTTTGATACTATGGCTTCCTCACAGGTATTCAAAACTTGGTGTTCATTGAATTCATAAAGTCTCTATATGAATCTAGATAATAAGAGCCCTTCTATTTTGTGCCTTGAGATGTAGAAACTGATTGTTGACTCATCCAAATGTCATTTTTGTATGGATATTGGCAATTCTACATTCAATCTCCAAATCCTAGGTGAATTCCAAATTCGCAGAACTCCCTCATCACCTCCAACCGCAACAAATGGCCAGATTGATTGGATTCCAAGGCATATGCATTTAGCCTCATCCTTATCTGGTGTCCTGCTTCAATATCCCATGTATAAATGTCACTGGCTGCAACACTTATAAAGTGAGGGACTCTCACAACTAGTGACCGTAACCAATCTCTTTGCATACATGAATGCCCATATCCAAGGGCCATTATAAAATCTACAAAGTCAAGGCCCAGGTATGTAATGGGTCCAATACATTCACAAAGGAGAAATTCAATTCTCTAACATGTGATTCTTGAAATGTCAAAAAAATGAGGGAGCTCAAGAATTGCTAGCCAATCTCTCACAAAAAACTTACTTCCTCCCACAACCAACATCTCCATATGTGCTACTATGGCTCATATTGTTCTATGAAGTGGTTGTGATTGTTCAATTAGAAACCTTTCTGTCTGTTCCACGTTCTGATAATTGTATCATATCTTACAATAAAAATGAGATTTACAAATGCTAGAAGACAGGCAAACCATATGGGTTCCTTATGGCTATGGAAAACGTTTATTTTAAATGGCCCTAGAAAAGCCTTGCTACAAGTTTTTTTTCTCAAGGTAGAGCTATCTCCATGATTTTTTTGGTGGCAAGGAATCTTGAATGTAGAGTATTCTTTTAGTTCATGGTGGTTTTGATAAGAAAAATATGGAAGGGTTATTTATGGTAAGTTGTTTTACTACGGGGGTGGATGGGTGGGTGTGTCGTCGACATGAGGTAGATACCTATACAAAAATGATCCTTTTGTTACTAAATAGTTAACAAATAGTAATAAAACACAGCTAAGTAACACCCTTTTGCTAAATTTACTTTTGTACACAAAATTTAGGGATAGTGTAGGAAAATATAGGTAAGAAGGGTATGTTGTGGGTGGGCAAAAGGGTGTAGAAAGGTGTCAAATAGGGGCTTGTCAATAAGAATTTTTTTTGGCCAGGGGAGGGGGGTGAACATAGATCTATATTATATATTGAAAGAGATACAACAAATGAACATATGTTAAGTCTTTGCTACAATTCCATCTCCATGCTCATTGAGCTCATCCTTTTCCATTTTTAATTGGTTGGAAAAAGAAAGAAAATATCTCCATATTGTGGCAAGAATAATATGGATTCTTAGCTAGGATTATGGTTTCTCTTGTGTTAATTCCCAATACTCAATTCGTAGCACAAGATGACAAAAAAACTATTTGATTGATTTCCACTACCATGAGGATGCTTGATAATAGACTTAATATATCCCATTCTCATTGATGTGGCCTCTATTTATAAGAAGATGGTGAAGGCTAAGAGATAGGTTCAAAGAATAGTAAGAAGGAGAAAACAATTCATGCACGAGTTCCATGCTAAATAATGCATGATGGCCAGCCCATCTCTCATTGATCTCCTCAAAATTATCTGAATCTCAAAGATTACAGGGGTGGTCGTAGGTTTCTTATTGACAATTAGTATTCAGCCATAGCTTGAGTATTAGCAACATCTAGTTAGTCACGCCTTTACCTATTAAGGGCATAGTTAGTCTTAAAAACTATGTTTTGGAAGTGATTTCTTAAGTGCATCTCATGATTTAAACAAAATCATATTACTCGGTTCCCTTCAAGGCTTCGGGTGATAAATGCATGTTTATAAATTATCATTTTATTCTTAATGGATGCTTTCATTTTATGGGTGACCTTCAGTTTTCAACTTAGGGTTTCTTATTTTTTCAATGCTATTAATGTTTCCTAGTTTTTTAACCCTAGATCAGATAAATTTCTAAGTTTCGTAAGATTTTTGGTCATTTACACAGGGCACAGGGACTAGCCGCAACAAAGGCAACACTTTTTTCGATATTTTCCGACCAGGATCCACAAAGCAGAAATCACTCTTTGTGGCCCAAAAAGTGTGATCTAGAGGCCAGAACACACTAAACTGCCCAAAAAGTGTGATCTAGAGGCCAAAACACACTAAACCGCCCAAAAAGCGTGATCCCTACAAAGAAACAGGTCAGTACCGGCAATTTATGGGTTTTAGGGTTTTTCTCGAATCTGTTTTTGGGTTTTGCAGAGAGTTGTCTACTAGGATTTCTGACCACTGTCTCATCCCACTTAGGCCTTGATCCACTCTGATTTACTAGTCGAATTCAAATTTATCCTCCCCTGTGGCTAATAGTATGCTTCCACCTTTCTAGGAGGAGCTTAGCTGAATGAGTAGTCTGAGTTTCTGCAGCGCTTTCAACCACATTTTCCAGATTTGTACCCTTCTATTTCAGATATGTTAAAATAGGTTGTTACCATCAATAGTTTCACATTTAAACTTGTTTGGTCATTTGCCTTGGGGTCCATCGGTTTCCCTAGGAGTTTTACCCATCTCCCTATCTTTTTGCAACGATCTTCCTCTCTGTTTTTTTGTTGTTGTTGCACCACTTTCTAGCAGCTTAGTGCCGCTTGATCCCAGTCACAACAAAATTTAGATCTCTTGACTATTTCAATGTATTTTCCATCAGTTTAGCCACCAAGACATACATTGTTGCAAACCCAGTTTGGGTGGGGTTTAGTTAATTATTTTGTTGTTCATTTTCTGTTATTAATTTCAATTTATTTTCAGCAATCTTTTTTCCTTTTTACAAACACGATCTGGGATTAATAAATTAATACATTTTCACACACAAGCACACCTTAAGTGAAGGGCGCTTGGTTTACACTGCCAAGCCAAGACTTAACATAATAAATTTATCTCCCTGCATTGAGACAAAGATATATTTGTTGGCTTGATGGGGCCTGACCCAAGTTTAGTCATGAGTTAGCCAAACAAATACCTAAACCACTGGCCCTTTTAGCAACAGTCTGTGGAGTGCAGACTGAGGTCTCACCTAAGGTAGTATGGGAGGATGATGGTATCAGGTTTCTGCACCCTTTGGATTTCTTGATGGGTCTTAGAAGGCTCACGATCCCACTCTACTCGTTGTGCTACTTCCACGCAGTTGTCTGTTTAGTGCAACTACCTTCGCATGGCTTAAATGAAGAGCGTGAATGTTCTTTACCCTTTACTGTGATTATTATTATTATAGATCTTGAATTAAATCAAGTGGACCCAATACTTTCATTTACCATTCAACATAAACAAACATATGCGCAATCATAAACTGTAAATAGATGCATAAACAGAAATATAGAAATAGATACGCGATGTTCCAAAATCAACTTATCTTTATTAATGCTTTCTCTAGTTATCATCCACTTCCTACCCTGCGCACTCAGCTGCAAGGGTCCGCGCACACAGCTGCAGACTCTACCAAGCCTCTATGCACATAGCTGTAGAGACTCTTCCTATTCCTATAACCCAAGACTCGAGCTTACAGACTCAGAGTGAATTCCTTATTCAAAAACCCATAACACTTTAGATCAAGACTAAAAACTGACTTCTACACTTTGAGCCTCGCTCTATTTATAGATTCCCATGGTCCGCGACCATGGGTAGGCCGACACATTCTATATTAATTTACAATATTTTAGGGAAAACAACCCCAGACTCTCGTGCTCCGCGCCCGCATTTCACGGGGTCTTTACATTACATTGACCAAAAACTCGGCTTTAAGCCCTAAAAATCTATTATGGGGGGATCCGCTACCCAACAGGCCCCTAACACAATCATCGTGACTCGTCCCGAGTCACTCGGCTGGTGCAGTGATACTTGCAGGAAGTTCATCCAGCAACCTCTACGCTTCACTTATGTCTGCAGCACATTCTTTCGTTGTTTGTTGTATCAATTGTGCGCAACTCTCTGATGCATCATTGTTAGAGGAACCTTCTTGCCTTTGCACATATGTGTCTTGCATCTGTGCTAGCTTCCCCTTGATCGTGGCGGTGACCAGGAATGCTTCCTCGAGCCAAGGTTGGGTGCGTGCTTTAAGCCATGCTTCTTTCTCGCGTGCGGTGTCCACCTGTCCTTCAGAGCCTGGGCCTCCCTCATCTTGGCCAATCGTTGAGTAAGGTCAATCGTTTTCACGGTCCCCCGAACATTGTCATAGGCCTGATGCAATTCCTGCTCTTATATTTCTAACTGTTGTAGCATTAGGTCCTCCTGCAGTGAAGTGAGCATGAAGAGGGACTGGTCCAACAATCCCATACAGTCCTATACAACATGGTCTATCTCTTTCAACCCCGATTGAATGGTGTGGTGGCATTGCTCTCTAACTTTCGAGGGCCTAGAGGGTTGTGCCTTCAGTCACAGCTCTGCGATTTGCAAGCTCATCTCCAACTGAACCTTCACAGCCTCCTCCTAGGTCCTGCGAACTACAGCTGCCACTTGGTGAATCTTTTTCACGGTGGAGAGTGTCACCGGCATGGCCAACTCTAGAATGCTGCTACAGGCCTCCTCCACTGCCTATTCTAATCCCTGGTTTTGGGAGACTAGGTTGTCACGCTGTAGGTTGAGCTACTCTAAATTTACCTTCTTCTCGCTCAAGACTTGGAGAGTGCAGCTCTCCCTGGCGAGAAGCTCAGCAGTTACCCCATCCTGTAGCTAGTATAGGGTTACTCTGGGAAGGGCGGCAAAATTCAACCCCTAACCCCTCATGTCACCTTTAGCTTCTGCAAAGACGGTGCCTTCTAGTAACACCAAAGTGTTTGTTGTGCGGGCACGCAACATCTGCTTAGCTTCGGTTACACCTTCTGCAAGGTGCAGTGTCATCACTCCTAGGGGTTGCGCTTGTAATGGTTGCAACTGCGCTCTGAGCGCCCCCAAAATAGTTTTTTGCTCCATCATCAACTCTTCCAGAGCATCCTTAGTGACATCACGAACTGGTTCACTACTATCAACAAGGTCTCCCTCCATGGTCTTTGTTGTCTTTTTATTTTTGCATGCGGTTAGCTTCTCCGGGACACGCAGCCTCTTGAGTTGGGTCAATTTTGTTGTAAGGTCCGGACATTCTTGTGTCTCAACCTCCCCTTGTATTTCCTTCTCTGTGGACATTTCCTGGCCTTCCTTGGCCTCTTCGGCTTGGTGCAGTTATGGTTTGTGCCATCTACTCTATTGTTGCTGCCTCAGCGGCCTTCCGCTACATGGCCACTTCTTGTTCCTAACACTTTCTCTCCGCCAGCTTCACGATGCGCAGCTTGGTCTCCCTCTTCCTCTACTGTGCTATAGTTTTTTCCAATTCTTCCAAGTCCAGAGTGTGCCACTCCAGAGACCATGATGCCATCACTTCAAATATTGCATCATCTGTGGCAATGAACGACAGCTTTACCCATGCTCGGGCTAGATCCTTGTGCGTCCGAATATACAGGTTATGCATATCCGACTCGCATTCTGCCATGCTTTGTAAACTGTTATATATTTTCGAGGACAAGCGTAGCCTACAGTTGATCCATGTTTGTAAGCTCGCCTCAACAAATGCCCAAAACACTTTTATCTCATGAATCCTTGTCACGTCTTTCATTGCCCGGAGCAAGGTGTACCTCAGAGCCTCGGGCAAGTTCCTCTAAATGGTGGGAAACTGGCTATCTATCGGCAACTCCCCGGAAACCAAGAGGATGGAAAAGAGCACCCATGCATAGTGGAAAGTCTTACCTTTCTCTTAGGCCTCCCTACAATTTGTCAAAAATTCATCGCAGAGAAACTGCGCCCAGTTGAACTGGACCCCCTCTACACACTGCTCTACCAATGTAATTACAAACACTGGCACCTCGACTTCACAACATTTCCTCATTAGATTGTTGGCCAGTAGCTATGTGGCTACGTGCACCCCTTTTTTCTCGATGCTTGTTATTACATACCCTCGCTTCCCCTTCTCCAGCTTGTATTTGGCCTTCATCGCTTCTGTGAGGGCCAAGTCGTCGCTTTTTACTGCTATGGCTGCGGGATTGTTTCCTTTCATGAGCAGCTGAGAAATCTGGTGAATTAAGTCAACCATGATGGGAATCGGTTGCTCCAACCAAAGATACCCATCATATACTAGAAACAGTATCTTCCAGATGACAAAAATTGTGATGGGCACGTGGTGGTAGTGGGGTATCCACCGCAGATGTAGTAACCCAGCCTTCTCTACACAGAGTAACCATTTCTGCTGCAATAATTGCTCCACGGAAAACTATGGGAACTTCTTGATGTGCACAAGGTCCCAAACTTTGAACTTTATATTAGGCACCCATCCGAGTGGCAGACCATCAAATCTTATTTCGTCCGGAAGCAGCAGGGTCTGGAGCACACTCTTCGTGGCCTCCAGGTCCTTTGGTATCTTGGTTGTCCCTTTCCACAGGGGATGTAGGGGGGTAACTTTATTGCTGAAGATACTTGGGAAACATTCTCTGCCTCATCATCCTATGCCTCAGTTTGGGCGATCAGGGCTTGCAAATATTCCTCCTCCTCCTCTGTTTCAATGGTGATAGCTTTGCCCTTTTCCGTCATGGACAATTTACTAATTCGTGGGTTTTGTGGTGATACCCAGACTGGCCCCATTGGCTGCTTGTTTTTCTATGGGCATTGTGTGTGTGGGGACTTGGGAACCTCTGGTGCAACTTCTGCCTCTCCAAGCTCCTCCTGGGTCATACGGGGCTCTAGGGTTACTTCCGCGAATCACACTCTAGCTCACGCAACTATCATTGTTTCTACGCTGGATTCGTTTGGTCGCGTACTCACGGGTGGCAAGGTAACTTGGTGCTCAATACTCTGTACTGGCTCAAATCTCAAACAACCAAGTGTTGCCTCGAGGCTACCCCAAGGGATTTTATAGTAACGTTTGAATTTTAATTCGCCCATTACCTCCACTTCTGAGGCATTAATACCTTCTTGGGAGAAAATCATCCCAAATCTAACTCTTAATTCTTGTCTTAATGGTCCACCACCCACTCCTTTCTACCTTAAATTAGACCTCTTGTCATGAATATTGACATCAACGGTCACTTCCTAGCCTACCCACGCAGCAGTACAGCCCCTTATGCGCAAATGCAATCCCTGTGACATAATAGCCTTGCGCAGAACCTCCTTTCTGCACAGCTCTCCTGCAAACTCGTTTATAGTCCCTTGCCTTCTTTCAATTGCTTGGAGAGCTAAGACTATGCTTCCTACAGATAGTCAGGTGGTCGCACCCCCGGTGTGAGGCTTCGATTTTCCTACTAGCCCGAGCTGCGGGCACCTTTCAAATACCCTTGCATCCGGTAATGCGTCGCATTCTTCTTTGTATGGTACGCTCCCCTGTTTAGTAAGGTGCGATCATAGCCATGATAGCAAGGTCATAACTCTTTCTAATGCAGTAGTAGGGCCAACTAGGCTTGGTCCCAGCATGCGTAGTTTCTCGCAACCTACTTGCGCGACTTCGGTTTCCAGTTTGCTGATTTCTTCGTCTAATGTCACACTTTTCTTTCTCAGTTGTGCCCACTCTTCATTGAGTTCACGAAGTTTCAAGCTCCCTCACCGAATGGCTTCCTGTAACTACCTAATTCCTTTACCCAAGTCCTCACGCCCTATCCCTACTGTGGGAGCTATGGTTTGGGGATTCTTCTCTGTCCTCCTGGTTTCATCTCTTCTTGTAAATGTTGGGGTCATTTTCATGCTTTGGTTTTTTCTTATGGTCATATAGGCCCATTGAACCATTGGTACGCGCAGGTCCCAATCGGTTCGTCTCATCTGGTGAACTCTGTTCATGACTTCGCATAGCTTTTTGAATGTTGCGTTACAGGCTGTTTGTGGAGTTTGTCGCCTTCCCTACTATTGCGTCGAGTTTTGATTTATGATTCTTAGTCTGGGAGGTGTTTACACAACACACATATGCACCAATCGACACAGGTGGGCGTGCAAACTACTTCGTCCTGGCTGCCCGGCTCGTGTTCATCGCTAGTGACTTCCAAATCGTAAGCACATCCGTCTGCTACATTCGCGCCAATTTCCAATATTGTTCTAGTGTGTATTCCACCATCACACAGGTGTCTCGCTCAACACCCATTCTACCACACCGTACCGATGTTGTTCTGGCACTGCCCTTTCAAATTTTTCTAAGAATTCATCCAGGCCTATCTCCCCATCATATGTTGGCAGTTCCCTTACTTCAGTCGTCATGCACCATAGTGATCTAATCATCATGTTGCAATTCAGCATTGTTACTTCATGCAACCAGTTCTGCCAGCATTCTATTTCTTCATCTCAATCTGAAGTATTGGAACTGTCGCACTCCCATGAGATTCTCCCATTTGTAGTCAAGTTCACCTGATCCCGGTCTTGCTTCGTTATCTGGTAAATGTAATCCATCTCATCGTTGTTTTCATCATCACGCACAGGTTCAGTGTAGCGTGCTCCTTTAGCTGGATCTAATGGAACTACTACGCGTAGGGACTTTTTCTCGAAAATCATCTTCCGCTTCTTTAGGTTGATGACTCCATTCATATACATGGCCCAGTCTATTCCTAGCAACACAGGGTAAGGGTTTCTATCATCAACAATCTCTATCACCTCAAAGTCCATTTGCATGCTCGTGCCTTCAATGTCCACTGTTACCCCTTGCAACCTTCCCATGGGAAAGATATTTTTTTGGTTTGCCATCCGTAATTGAATAGGGGACCATTGTAATGCGAGTCTACCCATGCGTTCCCATGTCTACTTTGGTAACACATTTGCATCCAAACCTAGGTCTAGGATTACCTGATCCATTTCATATTCACCAATCTGCATCGTTATCTCATCTCCCTCCCGGTGCACAATGTATGCTTTCTTAGTTTCCGAACTACGCACAGTTCACCCAACCCTGCGCACCTAGTGATCAGCTCTTGTAGTCCTTTAACTGCCTTATTATCACGTAACAACTTCATGCATGTGTCTAAAAAGGTAGTAAGCATAGAAGGATCCATTCCTGGCTTTGGTTGATCCTTACTACCTGAAGTAGAGGCCTTCGTGAAGCTCTTCTAAGCTTCCATAAACGTCTCCTTTACGTGTTCCAAGTCAAACTCAGGTTCCTTTGTAGGAGTCTTGTGAACCCATGTATCTCCCTCAGGCTGCTTTCCCTTATCTTCCCCTGTGGTTGCACCACTCCTCTGCACCATATTCACATTTAGGTCTTCTTCGCAAGGTTCAGAACTCATCATTTGAATATTCTGCATTGAAGTAGGCTGAAGTACCCCTTTCTCTCGCATCTGTGCGATTAATGTAGGACAATCCACTGCTTCATTATCGAACTAAACACAGTATGAATAAGATATTCTCTTTGGGTTGGTGCAATCACGATCATAATGTCCTGGTCCTCTGCAATTGTAATAGATTAACTGTCTGCAGCCCCTTCCTAGCCCCATTCCTCCTCGTCCTCGACCTTTCCCTTGAAATCCACCACGCGCCATTCCCACTGTTGGGTCAGGCTTGCATTTTTGTCTACAATTAATAAGTTGGGGTCCGATCCATTATTAACTCATAGCTCTGACATGTATGCTCATCGTGGCCTACTGATCTACAAAAATTACAAAACAGTTGCTATGGAGTCTATTTATACTTCTGTAATAAGTGACAGTTGTTCTTCGTGTGATTTCCTCCCACCTGACAGATCGCGCAACAGAGCAAAGGTGCCGCATTTGGCCCTGCCTGTGCCTCTGGTCTCAACAACATTGGTCCCCCTCCTGCCAATTAGTTCACAAACACCGGATAGTGATCCTTGTTGTGGCCCTAGCCTTTACATTTTATGCACCACACTTCTTCACGTGCCTTTGGCCGTGGTGCCCTATCCTACTTCAAACTCTACATCTCCAAGCATAGGTTCTGCAGTTGCGTGTGGATCTGTTGGACTCCCAATCTTGGATCCTATATCAGTGTTTCATGCAACCTCATCACCATTTCCAGCACTTCAGCCTGGGTTGAAAGCTTCTGTTGTGACAGCGTTGTCGTCAGGTGTGGTGTCAAAGATGCCATAAACCATGCGTAGTGCTGCACATCCGTTAGTGTCATATTAGCCTCGCGGATCATACTCTTTAGTCTCTGAGCCAAATCCCAGGAGGTCTCACCTGGAAGCATCGCGATCTCTTTAAATTCGATGATTGACTGTGTCTCTAATTTCAGTCTGCTAAATTCTCTGTTCAGTGCATTCTGGATCTCCGCTATTCCTGCATTTGGGTGATCATTCGAGTGCTTGATATACCAGGTCAGTGCGTGATCCTGTAACACACTCACCAACGTGGCCTTCTTAATGTTGGCATCTATGACTCCTTGGGCTTCCCACACTGCTCTTACCATGAACTAGAACTGATCCAGATCCTCATTCCCTATTCCTTTGAATACAGGTAGCTTGATTGCACTCGCCATGTTGAACTGCAGTTTTGGTCGAGGCGGGGTGGTTGAAGATGGAGGTGAAGTAGGTGAAGTGGTTGATGGTGTAAGTGGAGGTAATAATTGCGAAATGCAATGCCTTATCAAACTGACCACAATTCTCGGGGAAACCCAAGCACGCTCTTCCTCGCTCGCTCGTGGGGGTGAAATTAAAGGACTGTTTCCTAACCCTTTGATCCCTTTGTAGATCTTTCCACTTCGTGTCATTCCAATCATTAATGTATTCACATAACCCATTTTTCACATAACAACATCTTAATCTAGGTATTCAAGGATTTAATGTACCTACCTTGCGGTCCCTTGAGAAAACATCGTTCTATTTTGCTATAGCTCATGGTTGTGTCTATCGTGAACTCAGTGATAAACCCCCTATTATCCGGTCAAGCCAATGGTCCACGGCCCGCACAATCTTATCTTCTGATGCCTCTAGTCTACGTACTAACTTCGGGGTTCACACTATTGGTTTATTGAGCTTATACCTTCCCTGGTTGTCGGCTAACCTCACGATCCAATCATACAGCTCTTAAGAGAAGGTCGCGAAGAAGATCTCGTGGATTTCTATATGTACATAGCGATTCAGCCACCTCTTCTTGGATATTTGTGGAGTCTTGTTTTCCTGTGTTATGAACTCATGAAGCTTCTGATCCAACCAATCTTCAATTTCCTTCTTCGTATGGTTCCAATGTTCTGACATCAGACATCCCTTAGGCAGATCTTGGTCCTGGCAATAGAACCATTTGTTGGCTTGATGGGGCCCGACCCAGGTTTAGTCGTGAGTTAGCCAAACAAATCCCTAAACTACCAGCCCTTTTGGCAATAGTCCATGGAGTGCAGACTAAGGTCTCACCCGAGGTAGTATGGGAGGGTGATGGAACCAGGTTTCCGCACCCTTCGGATGTCTTGATGGGTCTTGGAAGGCTCGTGATCCCACTCTATGCATTGTGCTACTTCCGCACAACTATCTTTTTAGTGCAACTACCTTCATGCAGCTTAAATGAAGAGCGTGAATGTTCTTTACCCTTTACTGTGCTTATTATTATTATACATCTTGAATTAAATTAAGTGGGCCCAATATTTTCATTTACCATTCAACATAAATAGACATGCGCACAATCATAAACTGTAAACAGATGCATAAACAGAAATATAGAAACAGATATGCGATGTTCCAAAACCAACTTATCTTTATTAATTCTTTCTCCAGTTACAATACACTTCCTACCCTGTGCACTTAGTTGTAGGGATCCACACACACATCTGCGGACTCTACCAGGCCTCTGCACACATAGTTTCAGAGCCTCTTCCTATTCCTATAACCCAAGACTCGGACTTACAGACTCAGAGCGAATTCCTTATTCAAAAACCCATAACACTTTAGATCAAGACTAAAAACTAACTTCTACACTTAGAGCCTCGCTCTATTTATAGATTCCCATGGTCCATGACCATGGGTAGGCTGACACGTTCTATATTAATTTACAATATTTTAGGGTAGAAAACCCTAGACTCTTGCACTCCACACCTGCATTTACATTGACCCAAAACTGGGCTTTAAGCCCCAACAATCCACTATGGGGGAATTTGGTGACCCACAATATTGTTGATCTCCCTTCACCATATTCGTATCACATGTGTCCTACCACCATTGCACCACCAAGGCATTTGTCACAGAGACTATTAGGCCTTCACCCCCAGTTTCTTCTTGGGTGTCTTACCCCTCCTTGTCAGGTTCGAGTTCATATCCCTCTGAGTCCCCACACTGACTCCTCTCCTAGTTCATCTGATTCTGAGCCTCCTTCATCGCATATCATCACCATGTTTGGAAACAGATCTGGTGCAATAACCCAAACTAGTGTTGGATCTAGTTCTATCCCAGTGGTCACATCAAGTGGAACAGTCTCAGGAACTATTCCGACAGCCCCCATGCTCCCCTTTATGGCTAGGTTAAGTCTACCAGATTTTAACCAATTGATAAACGACCCCATACACCATGATGTTGGTTGGCTCTCTATGTTAACTAAGCTTCCCTCAAACATCCCAAAGTTTGAAGGTAAGGTGGAGAGGATCCTAGCAATCGTGTTCGATCCTTCCACATGTGTTGTTTGTCCAACTCCATAACCGATGACTCCATTCATCTTCAACTCTTCCAACACGCACACACTAGAGATGCTGCAAAATGGTACGTAGACCAGCCCTCTGCATCTCATTCCATTTTCATGATGCTTGCTAAATCATTCCTTTCATATTTCCAGTTACCTCTCGAGTACAACACCAGTACGGAGCTATTGACCACATTTCGTCAGTCCTCCACCAGTTGCTTTTCTGACCATGTTAAAGAGTGGCATCGAAGGAGGAGCACATATCATGCCCCCCCTTTCAAAGACCATGTCTATCTAGATTGGTTTGTTAAGAGCCTTTTATCTCCCATTGGAAAAGATGTTGCATCCCATTTTCCTCAGGCTGAGGAAGAAGCTCTCCAAACCACTCTAAGATATGATTTGTTTTATGCACAATCTAGTTATGTCTATACCATCACTCCAAACCTCCCTCATCCTGGAAGTGCCAATGCACAGGGGGCATCTCACGCCGTTGATGGTATCATTGGATCCCTTTCACACTCTTCACCATATACTTAGAAAATTTATAGCTACCTGTAGGGGGGCACCAGTTCCTCCAACACTTATGTCCCTCCTACTAGCAACATGTTTCCATGACCCCAATCCGTCTACCAAACTGTTTCTCCTCCTTATGCATAGCCTAGCGCTCCAACCCCCCAATCATTAGCGTCGCAGCCTCCCATGAATCCTCAGCCCCAGTAGCCACTGCCCCCTCAGGGTGAGGTGTTTGTACAGTAGAGTGCTACCAATCCCCAAAATTTGAAGAAAAAGAATAAGGGGAAGGGTAACAAGGGTAACCAAGGTAACTAGCCTAGTGAACCCCAGGGGAACCAACCTAACACCAACAACCAGCAACAGGGTGGCCAACCCAAGCAGAAAAAGGCTATTCATATGAATAAGCCTTGTTCATGTTGTGGTGTACATGGCCATTACACACATGAGTGTCCCCTCTTACCCCAGATGCACCAAATGTGGGAAGCTCAAGCATCTTCTAGAGGTCAATAATTGCCTCAGAATATTGCACCAACCCAACTGGCAATGCTCTCAAATCCCTTCCCTAAAGAAGGATTTGTTTCTATGCAACCTCAGCCAGGTCAAGTAGCCCATCTCCCCCAACCTTCTGTTCCCGGTGACTACCATATCGTTATGATGAACTCTGATGAGGTTAACCCCTCCAATATCAACCTGCAAACTCGGTCACATCAATATGACACGCCCTTGACTTCGTCTACCACCAAATCCAAAACCAAAGTATTTATTGAGCCTCTTATGACACTAAATGGTCCTTTACATGTCCCTCAACCTAAAGTTGAGTCCATTCCTAAGATCCCAAAAGGATCATTACACCGTAATGTAGCTTCTAACAGAGCTTCCCATACATATAGTATAGTAGATGACTTGGCGCAATCACCTACTACCATGTCGATGCTAGAAGTCCTCCAGTCGTGCCCATCCCAAAAGAAAGCTCTACTAACTACCTTGGGTGCAGTATATCCTTCTCACGACCGTCTGATTATCTTCCCAATTGATACATCAAAGCATCCCCCATTTCCTTCATCTCTTGCTTTCCAAATACCAGTCAGAGTCCATAATGCCATCATCTCCTGATGCATTATTGACGAAGGTGCATCTACCTGTGTGATGTCCTCTACTATTTGGAAATAGCTTAAGTCACCTAAGTTGTCCCCCTCCACCATCACTTTGCGTGCTTGGGATGGACACTCCTCCAAGCCCCTTGGCATGTATGTAACTATCCAACGACCCTTGGCATGTATGCAACTATCCATGTCGACATTGAATTCATTGTTGCCCCTTTAGATTACAACATTCTCTTAGGTCATAGTTACACATATGCTATGTCAGTCGTCGCGTCTATGGTGTTCTGCAAGATGTGCCTCCGCCATGAAGGGAAGATCGTTACCATTGATCAATTGAATTACTACGAGCTAGCATCCGTGACCTCCCTCGAGTCCATTATCTCGTCAATTTTTGGCAAACAGTCTTCAACTCCTTCCACCAGTGCTTCACCCAGAGTCTATAAAGACTCCTCATTATTGGGTGCTTTCCTTGGCCCTCCACCTCCCTTCTCATAGCCTAAATCTATGAGTGTTTTCATGTTACCAACATCATGGGTTGCTCTTAAGCATTCTAGTACACCTAATCAAGAACTAGCTCCTCAGCACCATGTTGTTGCTCTTCTAACTGAACCCTATCGACCCACCCCCCTATTTGTGGTTGCCTCTCCTATGTTTCTGCCAGGAACCATGTCTCCAAGTCTCAACTATCCAAGAGTTATTCCTCCAAGACATTAATCTGTAGGCTAGATACCTTTCTTATTCCGCCCTCCAGGAATCTTTTTTGTACCTGTCATGGCTTCACTAGTCCTTCCTAACATGACTTTGTGGATCCCAATATGGTACATTGATCCCCCTGCAAACATTTTGCCCAGTCATTCAAGACCTTATCATGCTTTGACCCTGGTTCAACCAGTCCCCATAACCCCTGTCGTTGCTTCAGTTCCATCACAACCTCAACAAGAACCACTTCCTAATGTGTGGAAAACTTGGGTCAGAACACTCGTCTGACTCCCCCTCCTCCTCCTCTCCACAGTAGCCTCCCCCAGTGGCACATGTTGGGCTCCTGTGGGCCCCCATCTCAGATCTATACATGAGGATGGATAGTGGGTATCTTCTCAAAGAATAATGCACATAGTATTGTACCGAAAGTGTAGTCACAATTCACTTGCCTCTTGCAAAGACTCAACTATCATTTCACTAACGACAGCATCATCTGGGCCCACCCATAGTAGGTCCCATCCAAAACACTCTCAACCAACATCATCTGCCCACTAGTGATGTAGTAGAATGGCTGACTGCCCAAGACCCATAGCACAATTGCGGCAATAGCCTCTATCTCTATCCTCTCTAGATCAACAAGTGGGATAATCATGCCCTTGACACAAACACCCTGTCGACAGTGGCGCTCCACAAACTCAGTAATGTTCCTCCCATGAGGTAACACCAGATGAATACCCCTCACCACTCCCAAGGGAGGTAGTCCGGTCAAGAAGCAAATATCTTATAATGTGAGCTCGATCTTGTGCCCCTGCCTGACAAAGACCTCCTGGTCTACATCCCAATAGCTCACAATTCTCGATAGCAAGGGCTCACCTGCCCTCATATATGGGTTCTCTACCAACTTGAGAACCCCATAATGAGACAATGCCCCTCAAACCACCTGATCCCCCTAGATCTCGGATCGAAGAGTATCTAAGTCTCGTTCATGCCAGTTGATTTTCAGCTCTGCCATATCTACAAAACACCACATGTCTTGTCAATTCAGAAAAGAAAACAATGGTCTACACTGATCAACTTACAACCCCCACCAAACTAGTAGACCAAATCTCTCTCCATCACCAAATCATAGTTTTTAGCCCAGAAAGTGTGAGCTCACTGGTTTCCAGATGTTAACTATGAGCCAAATCACACTTCTGGACCTAGAAAGTGTGATGCAACCATGAGCAAGAGCAGGGGTCTCTCAGGGAGCTGCCAGGTGCCAAAAATCAGGAAATAAACCACTGAACTTGAAGAGATGAGTAAGGCCACCTACCTGAAAGTTGCAAATCTTGATTCCGATGTTCGGTTTGTCCACTATGACGTCCACAAGATTTAGGTCCTTTTCCTCCTCTCCAAATTCACCACATCTCACTTAGAAGGGAAAACATCGTTTCATAAAAAAATACCAAATTTTTCTATCACCCATTGTGACTAGACTGTATCTCAGTTTGATGAACCATCAACACCATAGGAAATCTCTCACCAAGCTCTATAATGTGTCTTCCTCAGTTTTTGATGATTTGACACTTCACCAGGAAACCATTTTTCCATGTAAGGTCACTTCATCTCATCTCCAAATTGAATTTCATCATAAAGGGACACTTGTACTTTGAGGTCCACCTCTTCTTAATTATGGTTGTACCATATGCCAACTTTCATCATGAGTAACCATCCTTTATTCATGTTTTCATGGTCCCCACTGGGGCTAGTCTATGTGGCAGCGTCATCAAGTCACCCTTGTTCAGAGCATCCGCGATGAGTCGCCCTTGCATTCTTGGAGTCTATTTCATGCCCCATCATCTCATGGCATAGTATTCCATCCATATTTTCATATCATTCATCCTGTGTTACCCATTTTGACCTCCAGTCTTACTGTCCCCATCCCCTGCGAAGCTCAGTCAGTTGCTGTCAGGTCAACCATGCACTTTATGCTCTGACAAGGGTGGTCGTTTGTTTGTCCCTCAGTCCCATTTTTCCCCATTATCCCCGGTGTCATTCCATCAGTCACATTACTATTTTCCCTCATGCTTTAGTTGAGGATCCTCATTGACTCAACTATCACGGGCCTTATTCTATCCACATCAGCTCATTTACTCCAGAAGAATGGCCTAGAGGGCAGTGTATCTTGGTTCTA
The DNA here is from genome assembly GCA_000404065.3 of Pinus taeda. Taxonomy (NCBI): domain Eukaryota; kingdom Viridiplantae; phylum Streptophyta; class Pinopsida; order Pinales; family Pinaceae; genus Pinus; species Pinus taeda. The sequence continues at coordinate 437,931 of APFE031368498.1, forward strand.
GCTTCCATTCTTGTTTGGCGCTTTGGATCAAGAAGAGGGTCTCATATTTCCCTTTGACTTGGTCATTTCATGTTCATGATCCATACACTCGATGGTCCATTGATGCAACAAATTGTACCAGCGATTCCTACATGTGTGTGAGATGTTTTAGACCTCATGAGGGCGTGGCCCTTTAGGTATCCCCCCACATGCCCAGATGCATACCTACTATGCTATAGCCTCATATTTAGTTCCACATAGTTTATGGGTTATGTTCCTACAGATCGCATTATCATAGCATGAACGTCTCCTCTTCAGCTCGACTTCTCCAGTTTTTCTACTCTCCCTCCCTCCCATTTTTTGAGGGAAGGGGTTTTGTATCTCATGTACTCAGATATTATTGTATTTATTCATGGCTCATGTTTTTCCAGGTGCATTATGTATATGGGACACATTGTATTATTTTTTGGCTATGTTATGCCAACATGACATGTACCATTCAACATGTACTTCATTTCTCATTTTTATAATTATAGGCGAACCATTATTTTTGTACTAAGTTATCTCGGCAGGTATGGGTATGCCTCCCCCACCTCATTGAGGTCTGGTACCACAACATAAAAGGGGACTTGCATTAGACTCGCCCCCTTTGTCCTATCCTCTTTCAATTCATCTCCATTGGTCTCTCTCACTCTCTCTCTCTCCCTCTCTGACTCCCATGTGTTGTCTAAGTGATTGTGTCTTTACAACGTACTTTGGTCATACGTTTTGCTCCTAACACTCGTATGTTGGCGGGAAATCTGTTATCACCAAAAAATTGATAGTCTAGCCTAATTTACTAGATGGATCAAAGTACACCATGTAAATCCAATTTTACCATAGTAAAATTACTTTCATTGTGAGAAATTACCTAATAAACCACCTTTGTTAAGTAACTTATAATTAAACCCATGAAGAATAATTAAATAAATCACTATTTACTTTATTTTCTTTTAGGAATAATTAATTAAACCATTTTTTTATTATTATTCTTTGTCAAATTTGACCCAATCATGAAAAATAAATAGATAAATCATTATTTTTCTTATTTTTCTCTAAGAATAATTAATTAATCACTAATTAATTATTATTATTTGTTAAATTTGACTAAATCCCTTAGGAATAATTAAATAAAACCTTATTTGTTTATTTTTCCTTAATTAATTCCTTGAGATGATAAATAAATCATTTATTTATTTATTATTTGTAAATAAAAGTTTAAATACTTTTTCCCTCCTAACCAAATATAATAAAATATTCCAAGTGGTTATCCAAGAATGGGATCAATAGCATTTTACTATTTCTCATTATTCAAGGATAACTCAATATTTTGTTATAAATAGAAGGGTTTTCCATTCATTATTCTCTCTTGATTATTTTCATTGTTGCATTCACTGTTGTAACTTTGATTATTTTCATTGTCACACACCATATTTTTGTTGGGTTTACACATTATAGAGGAGAGAAACTCTACACAAGCTGAACACATTTGAGGATAGCCAAGAACCGATCCCATAGAGGGGGATTGGTAACATTTATTTGTTCCCCTCATAGGTGTTATAATAAAATTATTGTGTACATATCTGGTTTCCATTGGATGATTAGAGTTATTACTCTTTCTTTTTGTTGTTTAACTATGATAGTGGCATAGATCCAGACTTTTGCATGTTTTGTTTTTATCAGTTGCTGCAAATAAACAATGTTTAGCAGCCATTTATATTGTTGATATTGTTTTTCATCCACAATATTAAGTGGGTTCTTTTCATACATATTTTAGAATAAAACACTACAACAAGGTCTGCAATAGTTTCTTGGTACAGCAGGAAGAAAAGACCAGTGGCACTCATCTCAGTAGAAGCAAAATACATGGTTGTAACTCAAGCAGCATGTGAGGAAATCTGGATAAGAAATATACTTGTTGGCTTTTTTGGTCAGATGATGGGTCCTACAGTGATTTACTATGATAATCAGAGTTGTATCAAATTATCTGAGAATCCTGTCTTTCATGATCGATCCAAGCATATCGATATCTAGTATCACCATCTACGGGATTGTGTGCAAAGGCGGATTATCTTGTTCTAGTACATTCTAACATAGGAACAAGATGCAGTTATTTTGACAAATGCCTTCTTAAGAGGGAAGTTTTAGTTTCTCAGGTGCAGGATAGGGGTGGATGATAATCCTTTTTATGTTGAGAGGGAGTGTTGAAAATGCAGCAAAAAAATCTAGTTTTGACTTTTCCTTTGTCAAACTAGATTAGAATTCGAATTTCTATTTCAAAAAAATACCTGGAGGTAGTTAATTGAGGTGAGATGGAACTTGTCACTCAATTAACTCAGTAAATTCTAGTTGGGGAAGCTTGATTTCAGCTCTACATGATTTATTTCTAATTTGTATCAATCTATTTTAGCTAATTTGAGTAACTAATCAATCAACCCAAAATAATTGTTGCATGCAAAGAATTTGAGTTACCCAATTGAGATGGAGATTCCAAGGTAGTGTACTAACAATTGTAGCTTATTCCAATGTGTACAAGTGATGCATGAAATCAAATAACTACCTAAGGTAATTGCACAATTCCAAAGTGTGAAATTCCTAAAAATAGGGGAAATTTCCCAAGGGAACAGTGCAAGGAAATAGGAGCTTGGGAATGTAGGAAATTGGCTAAGTGTTGTCCAAGTTCACTTAGTTATGCAGATGGATAAACTATGCACTTGCAGGGTGTGCTCAAGCTTGAGAAAGCATTGTACTTCTTCTCCATTCTTTGATTAATGCTATATATATAGTACGGGGTTTTGATAATTTCTTTCCCCTAGAGAAATTTTTGTGCATGTGTGATGTTTCCTTTTTCATGTCTATGATTCTTGTTTTAGATGGTGAATTAACTTTCGCATATCAATATAGTAGCTTCAATCTTTTTGATTTAGCATATTTCATGACTAATATTGAATCTGCACATCAATTTCTATATTAGGTTGATCCTCTGACTGCATGCAACACCTGTACACTCAAGAATAGTCTACAACTGATGTTACACTTCCTTGGAATCTCCACCAAGCATGGGGAACTTAAATTATCTGCATGAACTAGCTATTTTGGGTTGATTAATCAATTAACTGGGTTATGATTGAGTTTGACTGAAGTCTCGCTACTTAACTGACCTTTCACTAGTTCCTCCAAAGGTTGGAACCAGTCTAACTGAAAACGACCTGAGATAATTGACCTCGATTGCTACAAATTAGCAATCATACATGTTTAACTGAACTCTAAGTCCTCCAACTCAAATTTAATGAGTAAATTGGGTGACAAAAGCCATGTAACACAAGTTAATAATTTTATAAAATTATTATAAAATGAAAATAATTAATAAAAATAAGAAATCATGTGTCGGCCTTTATAAAATTAGGGTTCTTGGTTTATTTATATCAAGGTCGCAAGTCTCACTTCTCTCAATAATCTTTCATTCATATTCTATCTGATTTGCCCTGATGATGGACCCCCTTTGGGGTTTGAAATGTCGGCAGAATGAACTAGACACTGTGGATAATCCGGATCATGACACTACAAAAACTTCCACGGAAGCTTAAAATCTAACATCATATGAGTTGTCTCCTGATGTGGAAATTCGAATTTTCTCAATTTAATCAAGGCAAAATCAAATTGAAAATTTCTTGCTACATTTTTCAACACTCCCTCTCAACAAGAAAGGGATTATCAACCACCCCTATCCTGCACCTATGGAACTTGAACTTCCCTCTTGACAAGGCCTTTGTCAAAATGTCAACATCTTGTTCCTCTATAGGAATGCATTGTAACAACATTACCTGCCTCTAAACACATTCATGTAAATCATGATACCAAATATCTATATGCTTTGATCGATCGTGAAAAACAAAATTCTCAGATAGCTTAATGCAACTTTGATTATCACAGTAGATCCCAATTGGATCCATCATCTAACCAAACAATCCAATTGTTGCATTTAATTATGCAAGGAGTTATTGATCCATGATCTCATGCCTAAATGAGATAACCATATAGTAAAAGAGAATGGCTAAGAGAATCTAATATCAATCCCCAATCCAGATGGTCATGCATGCAGCTTAAATGCAATTTCTAATACTACAAAGTATGAGCAAGTACCTTGCATCCTCACAGGTTGGTGAAGGTTCATTAGGGGAATTTTGAGGTATAAAATGGTCATCCTAAGGAAATTATAAAATAATAGTGGAAATAATAAAATAATATTAGATTACATCATCAAATTTTAGAGGGAAAAAATAAAAACTATTTTTTCAACTCATATTTTCAACTTATCTCCCTATGGGTTTGCTCAAATTTCGAGCGGAAACAATCGTTGGATGCAAAATTTGATTCCTAATCCAAGGAGTACCCATGTTGGATACTTTCGATGGACCCTACTACATGAAAAATGAGAAATACATGAAAATCATGATTGCAATCACATTTTTTCATGTATTTCTCTTTTTTCGTGTAGCAAGGTCCATAGAAAGTATGCAACATGGGTCGTCCTTGGATTAGGAATCAAATTTTGCATCCAACAAGTTCTCCCACTCGAAATTTGAGTAAAAAATGAGGGAGATAAGTTGAAAATATGAGTCGAAAAAGTAGTTTTATTATTTTATTATTTTTAATATTTTTACTTTTTTACTCCAGAAATGGTGAATCATCCCCTATGGTTGGCATCATCATCTTGAATTCTATTGGTTCTTATAAAGTTTATTTTGGTTTTACATTTTCTTAGGAGGCCTATTTTAGACCTCAAAATTCCCCTAATGTTTGGACCTAATGCGGAATCCTTGTGCTCCAATCAAGTAATCTCTTTCATCCACTCCTGATCCAAAGCCTGCACACAAACACAACCAAAAAAAGACGACAATTGATCTTCTCCATAATATCGTCAGCTCAAAACATCTAGAAATCACACATATAAATTACTACAAGACTGATATAAGGGGAAGGAACATAGATTTGTATTAACCATATAAATGGAAGTACATCAAATGTATATCTTCAACAAATAAGATCCTCTCCTCTAACTTTCAGTATGGTCTTCTGTCCCAAGAAATTAGAGCTCCCGCGCTATAGTTTGGATACTCTCCCCTTCCCCCTTTCCTCTTGATGACATTATATAGGCTCATTCTATCCTCCAGGAGAATGTATCTAGACACCTAGGGGCTTGAGAATTTAGGAGACCTCTACAATAATGGACCCCTAGCCAACTCATACACAACTCGGTCAAGTTGATCTCCTTAGGAATGGAAAACTCTAGAAACCTTTTTCACAAGTATGAGCTTGTTCTAAATTATCTCAATTATGAACTAATGATTATCTCATAATTATAATATTTTGGAAAAAGAATTATGAGAAATTTCTCAATTATGTAATTTCACCTATTTATCATGGGATAATTCTCACATAAGTAAAAGAAAAGGTGAAAAAGGATGCATTTTAGCCAAACAACTGAGGTAAGTTGATATTTTGTTTCTCTCACTATAGTGGAGTGGCGAATAGAGTTATAACAGAATCCCCCTAATGCATGAGGTTAGAAGAGAAACTGATGGCCGAAATGCATTACAATAATACTCAATGCTCAAAATGTGAGGAAGGAGCAAAGACTATGAAGCTAGATCAAAGGAACTCAAGTGTTGAAGTCTCAGCTCTATTGATAACATCCCCGAGGAAGGCATACCCATGCTCGGGTAGAAAAAGATGTTGAACATGGTCATCATAAAATACATTGTGGATCCATGACATGAAATGCTAGAATATGGCCACAAAGACATAAACATTGGATCCATGTGACTCAACAGATAGAGCATAGCCACCAGCAAATACAATGTGGATCTATGTCATAGTATACATCAATAGGACTATGGATACATGATAGACAGAGGGGTGTCCCAGATAGTCCTCACAGTACATAAATGATACAGGGTAAAAGCATGTTAATGTGTCTCATTATATGGCAAAAGCAAAAAGGTACTCAAATGAAGTGGACAAGTTCACTCGACAATCTTTTCTAAATTAAGGAGTCCGAAAAAATCTTAAAGAAAAATCCCCTTGGAGGAACGAGTGATATAGAGGGTAGAAACCAACTCCAGTAATGTTGGAACTACTTAGGACATAATGAGGACAATAGGAAGGCTAATAGGACCACTCATCGTAGCGGTTCCTCCAAGAAAGGGTAAAACACCAAGTGAAAGAAAATAATAGGCCAAGAAGATGATAATGATGGAATTAAGAAACCAAGGTTCATTGTGTAGAAGTAGGCTGATAAAAATTTGCAATCACAAGAGATGAAAAGGGTATAATCCTCCTCGAGTAAAGCTAGAAATGAGACAAAGAAGAAGACATGCGGCTTAAATTCTAGGTCATGGTGGGTTAGAAGGAGAGATTCCAATAAGGGAAAAAACTATTGCATGGACACCAAGTCTAAAAGGAGGAGCTAGTTGGGGTATCGATGATCAGATAAGCTCTATCGTCAAGTGATGACATGCATAATGGAAAGAGGCTAAATTTGCAACTTGATGGGGTTGGCCCTAAGGCATAAAAATGATGCTAATGGTCAAAATACAATATCATCAAAAATGACCTACCCCTATATTCCAAGTTCAAGAGAAACACAACTAAGGTCCAATGGACATCATAATAGAAACACCACCTGATCCTATAAAAACTATCCATAAAGACTAGACCCATGGTTAAACCACATAATGAAAGAAATAAACATGGGGGAGGTAAAAACAGGATCACATATATTTTGATTTTTTGGATTTTATAATATTTTTGTATTTTGGCATAAATAAGGCATGGTAAATACTCACATCGCACACCAAACCAAAAAAAAAAGTAGAAATAACACACTCCTATGCACAATATGTACAAGCGCAATGCAGTCCAGTAGATCACACTAAAGGGTGCCCACATTTGGACATGGGACAAGGGTTTCTACATGCAAACTCATGGAGGATGAAGAGACCATACGGCTCATCAATGTGGGGCCATGCCAAAGGAAGTAAAATTTCCCAATCTGGAAAGGTTGACCATGCCAGGGGTAGCCTAACATAGTCGTACTCTCAAAATTAACCTAAGGACATAAGGGAGGATCAGGACATAAAAGGGGTACAATATTCTCATCAACAAATTGAAATGAAGTGGGTGATTTTTTGGCAATTTCGATAGTAGAATCCCTAAACTTGACTCGATCTAGGGGTGACACTTCCAAGGAACACCAATGAGATGCCCCCTGGGTTAATTCAATATTTAAGTTTCCAAGCTCTACTTGTTCCACATCATGGAGAATAGAGGTAGGAAGAAGCATAATCTCCCTAGGATGATCAATAAGTAGACCCATGACCTCCAAATTGATTGGCCGAATGGGTGTGTCTATGAGGGAGTCAAGTGGAACAGGCAGAGTGGTGGCCCGTGTGGGCAAAAGAACCTGATCATATTCCATATTGGGATGGAGTTTTTGGCCATCATTAGAAGGTACTAATGGGATTGTCAGAGAGGCAATATCTTCCACAAGAGGTGGTGGAGGATGCTCACTGGCTTGATCGAATTCAATAATAATAGGTGACACCACCCGAGGATCAGGAGGTTGATGGGGACCACAGGAGCAAGAAGAGATCATATGCATAGGATTTATGGTAGAAGTAGAAAGAGTGTTGGGCAAAGGGAGCTGAGGAAAAACTCCCATAAGAGTGGAACATTTAAAGAGACCAACTCCAACACTCAGGAGTTGATCGGGGTGATCTCCAATGAGTGGTACATAATTTCCAGTAGTGGGGATCCGAGTAGATGGCACGCAGAATTCAAGTTGATTGATAGTGATAATCTTGCCTTCATGAGGAAAGCAAAGTAGATAGAAAAAGGATGAGAAAACTATGGTCATCGTGTAACACCAACTACGGCCAAGGAGTAATTTGTAATCTAACATGGCATTGAGAACCTAAACATCAACATGGATAATTTCCCCCCCTAACTCAATGGAAAATTTTGGAAGAACCCTCTTTGGTACAAAGTTTTTTCCATCAAAAGCTTGGAGAGTCATGTTGGACATGGCAAGCAGCGGAGAGCCAAGAGCCTTCTAGAAAGACACAGACATAACACATGTGGAAGAGCCTTCATCCACCAAAGTGTGATGAATATTTCGATAGAAAATGTGAAAAATGATCTGGAAAGCAACCTAATGGGAAAGATAAGGAGCGGATTTGTCAATGTTAAAAGTGATGAGATTAGAATCAGATGGATCAACTCCACCAATGGTAGACAAGAAGGCTTTGCGCTACTGAGGACAACTTTGCAAGACTTCTGAGACAGACATGTCATAAGGAGCCTGGGCCAAATCTTCAACAATATTGTAGTGTTGAGCATCCCTGGCAGAAGGATTGTGTCCTGTCTTATGAAGAACACCCTTGGGAGGGTGATAGACAAGGTCCACAGGCTTATCGAAATAGAGAGATCTAGTGGAGGTAGGTGGAGCAGATGAGTCCTTAGAGGTGGGACTCGACTCAAGAACATCATAAGATTTGGCTCACATAGTCACATCGACATCTTCCTTGCACATGAATATGAATGATTTATGAGAAGAATGGGAAGATGACCCCTCATTATGCCCTTGAGGAGGTAGAGAAGGTTGAGCATCCAACTATTGTTGGGGTTGTGCAGGGAATGGATGAGTCAAAATGGCAAGTTGTTGAGTAGATTGTGGTGAAAGCATCCTATGGACTTCACCCATTTGAGGACATTCATGAGTAGGGTGGTCATCTTGAAAAATTTTACATGGGAACTTGAAATTACAGGGAAGTTAACTAGTGCCCCCTCCCTAACTCTAAGGTTTGGGTTGAGACTCCTGAGCATTTTGATTCTTCTGTTTATTTATCTTATTGTTCTTTTTACTTACCGGGTTGTTGGTTGTTATTCAGTTGAGTGGAATTCACTGTGAGAACATCAGTGGATTGCTCAGGAGGGGGTGCTTTAGTAGAGCCAAGTGCACTTGATGGGGCTTGAGATGTAACAATCAATTTCCCAAGTTGGGAAGCAATTTGGCTCATAGAATCAAAAACAGACCCGGTCACACCATCAACATGCAGGGCAGGAATAGGTTTGGGAGTGTCAATGGAAGGCCTAGGGGCATTAAGAAATACTTTGTAAAGTGTACCTGATTGGGAATAGATGAGATCCAATTGTTGGGTAGTTAAAATAAATTATTCCTCGGTAATATCTTGAAACATAGAAATGTCCTTGGCAATTTGAGGTCAGAGAGATTGAATAAACCATTTATGTAAGATCTCATTAGGTAACTTGGTTCTTACTAACCGCTTGCAACGACACCACTCATGAATATGTTCAGAGATTAACATGGCATCATCTTGCTTGAAATTGGACAAGAGGTCAGAGTTTATATTATACCGAGTGGGAAACTGGAAGTGTGTCAAGAAAGTTTGAACAAGGGAGGCAAAGTCACTGTAGGATGCAATATCTAACTCGATATACCACTTTGCGGCATCCCCAGTCAATGTAAGTTGGAATAAGAGAAGCTTAACATAATCATCCACCAAAGAATTGGATGAACACCACAAATGATAAGTGGTAATATGCATGGATGGATTCTCCCCAGGCTTTCCTTCAAACTTGGGAATATCATATGCTAATTTAGCGAGCATGGGTGACCACCAGGGATCATGATGGATGGGATCATTAGTCAATTTCGCTAGATCTAGTAAATCAATAGAAGATAAAAAAGGATTTTGAGGTTTACTAAATGGGTCATAAGTAGGAGAATCCCATGAACAACTGTGTGGCCCCCCAATATAAGGAGTGGAATGATGCACCTTCTCGTGAAGAGAAGGGTTTACCCCGACATTAGACTGTTGCAGGCCAGCATGACTAGTAAATGGATGTTGCCCCTCGGGGTAAGTGCCACCAGAGAGAAAAGGACCCACAAAATCATGACTATCGATGGGGTTGTACCCAGGGATAGAAGAGGGACCACTCTGCATAGTAGGACCGACATAAGGGGGGTAACCCGTGTGAGAAATGGTACTAGCAACGGGGTTTCCCCCAGGTAAACTAGCCCACCCAGTAAAAGTACTGGTAGGTGGCACCCCTCCAAAAAGTTAATTTTACCAATCTTGTTACATACTAGAAGTGACGTTTCCCCTAGGTTGACTAGGGACAACTGGTGATCCCTTCCCACATATTACTAGAAGTAACCAAGCCTAACTAAGGGACAGGAATAGTTGGTTGGAAAAAATGTGGTCCAAATATTCCTGAACCTACTGGCTAACTATGTTGAGGCACCATGGTTGGCATAGGAGATGGTATGGGCTTGGAAACATTCAATAAATTTGCAAGAATCATAGAAGAAATTGGTGGAATGCCCCAAGAAGAAGTGAGAGGTGTGGACGAAGGAGTGGATATAGCTACATTAAGAGGTGGCAATGATTTCATGGAAGTTCATATTGCTAATGCAGAAGGTAAGTATGTCTCAAACTCCACCATAGGGTAAAGTACGGATAAAGGTAGGTAAGTGTAGGTAGGTTTGGAATCACAAGGATTTAGCCGTAATAACTCTGGTCCCAAAGGATTAGTCAATGGTGGATTGGCAGGGGCGTCAGTGTCGTCTACCAAAGTTTTGATAGAAATCAAGTCACTATCAAAAGGACCAGGTATAGATTCCAATAAAATGTGATGGTCTTAGTCTTAAGCCCTGACATGTACTATCCATGAAGGGGTAACAAGTCCACCTCGTTCAGAAGGTAAACCGTTAATACAATATGACTGCCGATGAAAAAATTCAGCCAGGGTGTTATCTTATAATTTAAATACAATTATGTTAGTCCAAACACCCTAAGACCAAAATTATTGACTCAGACCAAACAAAACACACTAGAAACATCCTAGAAGATAGCACACGCAAACCAAAATACAAAGATTTGGCAGTAGAACAGTTATACTAGTGACCTGCTTCCCATCCCTTTTATCTGCAAACTCGGTGCAAGTGCCCTTATTAGCCATGGGGCACCCTCCAAGAGCACTGAGAAAGTATGACTAATATCTTTCCTAGGTATAGAGAAGATGACATCAACCCTACACCTGTGTATGATCCCTAAGAAGATAGGCCACTATGGTCACCATGTACAATAACATGACCTCGGGGGATAGTCGCAAGACAAATCCACACACAAGGGAAAAAAACTTAACCAAAAAGGAGCTAAGACTGAAACCCCCTTGAGAGTTTCCTCCCAAGTGGTCCCCGAGTGATAATGGCACCATTTGTATGCGTGGATATTCAGCTATATCGCACCACCCGAAACTAAGAGATATGGGTCATGTCACCCCGCTTAGCCCAAGTGTGACCTCGTGCTTAACCCTCTTGTGAGAAGGGCTTCCCAAACCACACTTTTGCAAATGGATTTAACTCCCTACCACAAGCTACTAATTTGATTTTGAAATCTTGGAGTAGTTAACTCACACCCCTATCTCCAAGACCCTAGCCTCAGCTAGTATTGGTGTGCTACCAGTGAAAGTAAAAGATGAATCTAGTTAATTTTATTATCTCGTTGATTTTATTGGATGTTTTTTACACAAGTGGGATGCAGAGTGAAACTAAGATGGTGTGAATAACTCTTAGTTAGTCACTCTAATGCAACTATATTCAATTTTCGATTTTCAATTTGATGAGTGCTAACTACATGAGGGTAATAGCCTTTTAACACACCAATGCCTATTACGATGCACCTCTTCACTAAATCTTCTTAAATACCAATTATCCCAAATTTTGTGAATCAATAACCCAAAACAAACCAAGAAGGCAAACCAAAGAAAAAATTCTCAAGCAATAATGTAAAGCACTCCAAAAGAATCACAGCTAGTAAAACAAATCCCAATCAAAGAAACACACTAAAAGCAATCAAATTGAAAGCCAAAAGTGACAATGAGGAGGGAAATGTCATCAAGCTAGGGTTGTAGTATAATGGCCTAACCAAGGCCAGTGGTCTACAAAGGTCACAACCCGACCTTAGAGGCAGAAAGGCCTAAACAATATCAAATGAGGGTGACATAAAACAATTAGAATGCACTCAAGAGAACATTTTTAGATGACAAATGCACAACTGGTCACAACACCACAAAACGTGACCAAAATAAACCAAAGAAGAGAAAAATTGCTCAAGAAAGAGACAATAATAATGAATTAAAACAACAAAAGTATGTCAATAAGGTGTGGATCAGGCCTAAGCAGTCACTGATAACATCTAATGAGATCTGAAAGTGATATGTAGAGGCGAAAATCAAGCCTCAACCCAAAGAATCCAAAAAGGCTTCAAAGGCAAATTGAAGGACTGAAAGAAATGGAAAACTTTGGACAAAAAATATCATACCAAACACATACAGCTCTTGATTAGTAACAAAAAACCATAAATCACACAAACCTCTAATCATATTAGAAAATAATAAGAGGGCCTAAGCCCGGTCAAAGACGAAAAACCTACCTTAATGACAAGTGACTAATCAAAGGGAAACCAACAAACAATAACAAATTTGAAGCAAACTCAGTAGATGAACAGGGGTCCAAATTGTGTAGGAACAGGGGTGGAGAAACTCAAAATAGATCAGGTCCTTTTCTAGGGATTAAAATACCGATCGCTGGCACAATACCGGATCAGAGTAAGCAGGGACACTCTCAATACATAAGCAAGAGAGAGACCAGGGACCTTGGTCACACAAATGAATCTTTGTGAGAGCGACTGAGGAAAAAAAATCAATAATTCCCTAAAATATTTCGCCCAGGTTGAGAAACAAGAAAAGCACAAGAAATAGCCCTAAAAATAACCCAGAAAATTCATAAAAAACTCAGCAAAGCAAGCCGGAGAGAAATCAATCAAAGACGAAGGAAAAACAGACACAGAGCAAGTATGCTCTCATTGAAAGCACCAATTTTTTTGCATTTAATTATTTAAGGAGCTATTTCTCTATTATCTCTTTCCCGATTGAGATCACCAGACAAAAAAAGAGAATGACTAAGAAAATCTAATATCAATCCCAAATCCATATGGTCATGCATGCAACTTCAATGCAATTTCTAATGTTACAAAGTATGAGAAAGAACCTTGCCTCCTCAGAGGTTGGTGAATGTTTTTTGTCCTAATACAATATCCTTGCACTCCAACCAATCGATATCTTTCATCCACTCCCAATCCAAAGCCTACACACAAACACAACCAAACAAATATGACAAGTGATCATCCGCAGAAGATCTTCAGCTCAAAACATCTAGAAATCACACATATAAATTACTGCAAAACTGATATAAGGGGAAGGAACATATATTTTTATTAACCATAAAAATGGAAGTACATCAAATTTATACCTTCGAAAAATAAGATCCTCTCCTCCAACTTTAAATATGGTATCCTCTCCCAAGACAGTAGAGTTCTCACACTATAGTTTGGATACTCTCCCCTTTCCTCCTTTCCTATTGGTGAGATTATATAGGATCATTATATCCTCTAGGAGAATGTATCTAGACACCTAGGGGCTTGAGAAGTTAGGAAAATTCTACACTAATGGACCCTTACCCAACTCACATACAAGTGGGTCAAGTTGATCTCCTTGGGAATGGAAAACTCTAGAAACCTTTTTCACAATTATGAGCTTGTTCTCAATTATCTGAATTATGAAATAATTATTATCTCATAATTATAATATTTTGGAAAAATAATTATGAGAAATTCCTCAATTATGTAATTTCACCCATTTATCATGGGATTAATCTCACATAAGTAAAAGAAAAAGTGAAAATGGATACGTTTTAGCCAAACAACTAAGGTAAGTTGATATTTGGTTTCTCTCATTATAATGCAGTGTCAAATAGGGTTATAACACCAACAAGTATCTTTCTCATTGCCTCACATGTTGCTTTAATTGTAGCCATGTATTATTCTTCTACCAAGTTGAGCACCACAAATATTTTATTCTTGTTGAACTAGGAAACCTTTGTGGATCCAACACTAAAAATTTCACCTCATGTACTCTTTCGGTCAGATGGACTCCCCACCCAATATTCATCTGTGAAACCACACAAATTCACTCCCTTTGTCCATTTGTACCATAGTTCAAAATGGGTATTTCTTCTGAGGTACAGTAAAACATGCTTAGTTTCCCTCTAAAACAATTTGTTTGGCCTAACCATATCTTGGCTAAGTTGGTTGACTGCATAGCACATATTTGGTCATGTGTTCACAAGGTACATCAGTGAACCCACTAGCTATCGATAAATGGTAGAATCCACTTCCTAACCTGAACTGGAATCCTCCTTCCTCCAGTTGGTCACTAGAGGTGTCTCCACGGGTTTGCAACTCTCCTAGTGGACTTTATATAGTATCTCATACTTACCTTGATATACAAATTTTTCCCCTCACCTTGCCATAATTCCAACTCGATGAAGTAATGCATGAGACCCATGTCTTTAATTTCAAACTCCTTTGCAAACTCCTCCTTGCAAGATCTGATCAGCTCCTCATCACCAGTTAAAATTAAATCATTAACATATGGGATAATAATTAGAAATTTACCTTCTACCAAGATATGATATAGCTTTACATCCACATCACTTTTGGTGAGGCCCAAACCAGTGAAATAAATATTGGTCCTGGTGTACCAAGCACAAGGTGCTTGTTTGAGATCGTAAAATGCTCGCTTGAGTCTACACACATGAGACTCTTGATCAAAAGTATTTAAGCCTTTTGTTTGCTCGATGTACACCTCCTCCTCAATAACTCTATTGAGGAATGTTATTTTTACATCCATTACGTGGATCTTCCACCCCATCTGCGCAGCCAGAGCAAGAATTTATATAATGGATGAGTCTAATGGGTGAGTAACTTGCTATAGGAGCAAAGGTATCCTCATAGTCAATCCCTTCAACTTGAGAGTACCCCTTGGCCACAAATATTGCCTTATACTGAATCTTTATGCTTCCATATAATACCTACTTTAGCTTGAATATCCATCTCTAACCCACTAATTTATATGTTGGTCTTGGGACTACTTTCCAAACATTATTCTTTACAATCGATTTGTATTCCTCCACCATTGCATCAACCCATACAGGTTTCTCTAATGCTTTCTCAAAAAAGGATGACTTAGTCTCTCCAAGCCCAGTCATTAGAGCCATGTATCCATTGTACCTATCTGGAGACCCTCTCTATTTGCACTGATTTGAAGGAGCACCCACATTCTCCCTCACAACCTACACAATTCTCTTAGATTCCCTAGTTATTTTTCTTCCTTCTCTGGATGTTTCTGCTTGGGTGGTTGTCTCCACTCTCTGCAATTTGGGGCTACTCCATAATTTCTTGAGGTTCCCCCTTCATAGCTAAAATCTCCTCCTCTGGTGGAATCTGAAGTTCCCTCTCAAGAGAGCACCGCATGGCTTTATCCTCATCAGATTTTACATCCCTTCA
This sequence comes from Pinus taeda, assembly GCA_000404065.3. Taxonomy (NCBI): domain Eukaryota; kingdom Viridiplantae; phylum Streptophyta; class Pinopsida; order Pinales; family Pinaceae; genus Pinus; species Pinus taeda. The sequence goes on from APFE031368498.1 coordinate 453,443, forward strand.
CACAACTGTCATTCTGAGGGATGGAAAGTACACATGCTAGTTGTGGGATGTTTCTTTGTAACCCACAAATACCCCCAAATATGTCGTTGTATCTAGCTTCTTCCTTGATTCATTGGAGACATCATAGTAAGTGGAGGCTCAAAAAATCCTTAAGTGTGACACATTCGGATTTCTCCCCAAGAAAGCCTCCTTTAGTTTAATCACCCCAAGAATCTGATGAGGACTCTAGTTCTACAAATAAACTATTTTTTTGTATGCCTCGGCCCACAAATGCAGAGTTAGATATTGATCATGCAACATCACTTTCGCTACTCCCACAATGCTACGGTTCTTTCTCTCAGCCACCCCATTCTATTGTGGGTTGTGGGGTGGTGTCAAATCTCGTCGAAAACCTTCTTTTGCACATAAATTTTTAAATTCATTTGACATGTACTCACCTCCATTACTAAAATCCTTCACCTTCTTGTCAGTTTCTTTCACAACTAGTACCTTTAATTCTACGAACTTGGAGAATGTCTCAGCTTTATTCCACATGAAGAAGAACCAGCACTTTAGCGAGAATTCATCAATAAAAATGACAAAATATTTGTGTTTTCCTGTGGAGGTTGTCAAGAAATGTCCAAAAACATACAAGTGGATCATTTCAATTACTTCATGTGCTTTGTTGTCCCGATCATCAAATCTGACTTTTGTGTACTTCCCCAAAGAACATCCTTTTCATACATCTTGTTGCTCAAGTTCTCCTTTGATGAGGCATGTGGTTATCTGTTGAATAATATTTAGGGCACCATGATGCAAATGGCCAAGTCATTTGTGCCAAAGTTCACTGAAATCGTGGCTATGCACCTTCTTCGACTTAGTGATTAATGCACCATAGTCTTCCACATCTAGCTTATACAAGTTCTTCATAGGGACCCTAATCTGCTTCACTTGCCCAGTGGCTATGTCTTAGGTATTCCTTTCCTTTGTTGAATATCACATCATAACCACAGTCTTCCAAAACTGCAATAGGGATGAGATTTTTCTTTAGGCCCAAAACAAACATGACATCATTGAGGCTGGGGGGGAGCCTGAATCCCTCTAAAAGGTGACTGCACCAATATTTTTCGTGTTGCACCTTCCTTCATACCCCATATCGATGTGCATCTGCAAATATTTTTCTTCAAGGTCACTGAAAAAGTCTCTACACCTTGTCATGTGGACCGATGCACTTGAGTCCAAGTACCACACGCTCCCCATCATTGTGTTTTCCATGCATGCAATGAGGGTAAATTCTACCTCGAACTATGAAGTCATGGTTTCACCTTCTACTCCTCTAAAGGTCTTCTTTCTTTCCTTCTTGTGTGGACACTTTGTGGAATAGTGCCTGAATTCATGACAATGGAAACATTTAATTTTGGAAAAATAACCCTTCTTTCCCCATTGACTATTTATGGTTTGGATTGATATTTCTTCCCTTTTCCCTTCTTTTCCTTTCCATTCAAAGAAATTTTTTCTTCATCCTCACCATTGGATTAAGTCCCATCTTTAGGATTATGCCTTATTTCCTCATGTACCAAATTTTACCATAAGCATTCCCAATTCAGCAGTTTCTCCCTCCCATTCACCGAATCTTGATAGCTATGCCAGCTCTTGGGAAGACCCAGAAGGGCTAGGCTTACCAAGTCTTCTTTAGGGATAGCAACACCGACCTCGCCAAGTTCATCACAACACTATGTAAACTTGCTTAGGTACTACAGAATTGTATCATTCTTTTGCATCTTGATTCTTTGAACTTTATCCTTGAGTGCCAACTTCCTATGGTCATTATTTTTCTCGAACAATTTTTTCATTGCCTTCCACATTGCGAATGAGTTTTTTTCCATGGATATATGAGACAATTTAATCCATTACTCCCTCCAAGATTATTATCCTCGCCTTGGCTACATATTTCTTCCACTGAGTAAGGTTATGGGCATTAGATTCTTGTGGTTTTGAAACATTTGTCTTGATGTATTCTAGAAACCTATTGTCATCCAATATCGCCTCCATGTGATCCTTCCATGAAACAAAATTAGAGGTTCTTTCTAAGGCATACTCTAGCCTTAGTCCATTGAAGTCCATCTTCTCAACTATGAAGAAATCTTGTTGCACTGAGATCCAAAATCAAACCTCCTGAAAAACAACTTTAAATTCCTTCTTTATCGTGAATCTTGCTCTGATACCATGTAGAAATTATGATGTAGATTCGAAAATTATCATGAATTTTTTTATCAAAATCACAATACACAAGCATACTATGACTGCTCTGCAGACATTAATTCATAATATAGAACAAAAATTTTAGACATACAATAAGAAATAACACACATGCAACAAGTGTATTTCCAGGGGAAAGAAAATTGTTAAAAACCCCAATGTTTGCTTGCATTATATCAAAAGAATAGAGATGCATTACAATTTCTTTGCTCAACTGAGCACATCCTACAAGTTCATAACCTATCTCTTTGATCACTAAAAGGATCTAAACTAGACTTATTCAATATCTACCTCTGTTTGAGCTCATATTTCCCTGCATTGTTCCTTGATAAATTAGTCCCCTATTATTTACGAAATTACTCTAATTGATAGTGCAATTCCTTTAGGCTAGTCTTCTAACCGCATGCAACACCTATACACTCAATACTAGTCTACAATTGATGTTACACTACCTTGGAATCTCCACCAAGTCTGGGGAACTCAATTTATCTACATGCACTTGCTATTTTGGGTTGATTTATTAGTTAACTGGATCATCACTAAGTTTTACTAAAGTCTCACTACTTAACTGACCTTCCACTAGTTCCTCCAAAGGTTGGAACCATTTTAACTAAAAACAACATGAGATAACTGATCTTGATTGCTACAAATTAGAAATCACACATGTTGAACTGAACTCTAACTCCTCCAAATTGAATTTACTGAGTAAACTGGGTGACACAAACCATGTCACACAAGATAACATCATTCAAGTTGTCTGCTAATGTGGAAATTCGATTTTCTCAATTTAATCAAGGAGAAATCGAATTGAGAATTTCTTGCTGCATTTTTCAACACTCTCTCTCAGCAAGAAAGGGATTATCAACCATCCCTATCCTACACCTGTGCAACTTGAACTTCCCTCTTGAGAATTAATTTGTCAAAATGTCAACATCTTGTTCCTTTGTCAGAATATATTGCAACAACATTATCTTCCTCTACATACACCTGAAAATATTGAAACCATATATATATATATATATATATATATATATATATATATATATATATATATATATATATATGCTTGGATTTTTCATGAAAAACAGAGTTCTCAGAGACCTTAATGAAACTATGATTATCACAGTCGATCACAGTTGGATCCATCATCTGAACAAACAATCCAACAAGTATCTTTCTCATCCAAATCATCTCACATGTTGTTTGACTTGCAGCCATGTATTATTCTTCTGCTGAGTGGAGCACCACGCATCTTTTCTTCTTGTTGTACTAGGAAACCACTATGGATCCAACACTGAAAATTCCACCTGATGTACCTTTTAGGTCTGATGGAATCCCCACTCAATATGCATATATGAAACCACACATCATCACTCCCTCTATCCTTCTATACCATAGTCCAATATGGTAGTGCCTCTTAGGTACCGTAAAACATGCTTAGCTTCCCTCCACAATAATTTGGTTGGCCTAACCATAGCTTGGCTCAGTTGGTTCACTGAATGGCACATATCTAGTCGTGTGTTCACAAGGTACATCAGTAAACTCACTAGCTATCGATAAATGGTAGCATACACTTCCTCACCTGAAGTAGCATCCTCCATCCTCCAATTGGTTGCTAGAGGTGTCTCCATGGGTTTGCAACTCTCCATGCAGAATCTCTATAGTATCTCATACTTTCCTTGAGAGATAAAAAGTTCCTCATCACCTTGTCGTACTTATAACCCAAGGAAGTAGTGCATGAGACCAATTTATTTCACTTCAAAACCCCTTGCAAGGTCCTCCTTGCAAGATCTGATCAGCTACTCATCACCAGTTAAAATTAAATCATCAACATATAAGACAATAATGACAAATTTACCTTCTACCAAGATATGATAGAGGTTTTCATTTGCCTCACTTTTGGTGATGCCCAAACTGGTGAAATAGTTATTGATCCTGGTGTAACAAGCACAGGGTGCTTGTTTGATACCATACAATGCTCGCTTGAGTCTACAAACATGATACTCAATAAAATATCTCTAACCCTTCTATTTGCTTGATGTACACCTCCTCCTCAATAACTCGATTGAGGAATGTTGTTTTTACATCCATCTTGTGCACGTTTATAGCAAGAATTGATCTAATGGATGAGTACCTTGCTATAGGAGCAAAGGTCTCCTCATATTCAATCCTTTCAACTTCAGAGTACCCCTTGGAAACAAATTTGGCCTTATACTTCTCTATGTCTTCATCTACTTCCCAGTTTACATTGAAAATCCATATCTAACCCACAACTAATTTATCCATTGGTATTAGGATCACTTCCCAAAAAAAATTATTTACAATGGATTCGTATTCCTCCACCATTTCATCGACCCGTATAGGTTTCTCTACTGCTTCCTTAAAAATGGTTGGCTTAGTCTCTACAAGCTCAGTCATTAGAGCCATGTAGCCAATTGTTGGCTTGATGGGACCTGACCCAGGTTCAACGTTAGTCAACCAAACAAATCCCTACACTACTATCCATTTTGGCATCAGCCCGTGGAGTGTGGACCGAAGTCTAACCCCGAAGCAGAATGGGGGGATGTTGGAACTAAGTTTCACACCCTGAGATGGTAGTGATGTCGGTTTATACCCCCCTACTCCTACCTTCGCGTAAGTCGCTAAGCCTTAGGGCTTTATCAATATACCCTCTATCCCGCCCTTCAGTACCTCCACGAAGGTGTACAATTGACCTTCGTGCAACCCTAACCAACGGTTTAGGTACTTCCGCGTTGTTATGACAATGTATTGTATAGGTTACCAAGTTATCTCAAGTGTTTTACTTATCTTATCAATCAATTTTAGTTAGCGTTGCGTAAACTGATATTCTTTCTTGCGTTCAATTAACGGATATAATAACACACATTTGCGCATCAAATAAACACTTTAAAATAAACCTAGATTACAATATAATCAGATGCATTAACAGAGACTAAATACACAATAATTGCAGAATACTCGTCTTTATTTATATCTTCCAGTTTAATACAAACTCTATCCGCCCTGTGCACACAGCTGCAGGGGTTCGTGCACTTAGCTGTGAACCTCCACCCTAGGCCTCTGCACACTCAACTCCAGAGCCTCTACCTACGCTAAGACCAAAAAACACTTATACTTTTCTACCGAAACTTTCCAAAGCTTAATTGTTCTCTAACTGCCTAGAGCTTACTTACTTAGCTCCTTTTTATACAATCTCATGGTCCGTGGACCATGGGTAGATATTTACAGCCGACTTGACACTTTACAAAATAAGGGCGGACAACCCTTTATGACTCTTAACACCTTCGTGCTCCGCAACCTCAAAATGCAGAGACTTTACAACTTTATTACAAAATTTTCCCAAAATATGGGTTTTTAGTCCCAAAACTTCTCTTAGGGGAACCCATTCCCAACAGGCCCCCAACACAAACATGGTGACTCTCCCTTGAGTCACTCTATAGGTGCGGAGGTCTTGGCATGAAGACGTCCCAGCTCGACCTATATGATGGAAACCTCGGCAATGCTGTTATGAAACCAGCTCAAGAAAAGATAGATCAACGCCTTAGAATTCAGCCTCTTCGAGGGGGCAACCTCCTTTACATTACATAAATGAAAAATTCTTGGATGATTCAAATGACAAAACCTCCTTTCTATATATAGGAGTCTAAGGAGTCACAATATAACCCAACCAACCTAACAATAATAATATAAAGCCACAAAATTAACAATAGAGGGATTCTATGGGGCACAATAATAACAATATGGGGACAATAGGGGCCCAACAATATTAATAAGGGGTATAACTACAATAGTAATGGGTTAATCACTATATTATAGGGACCCAACATGCCCCTCTCCTTCAAAAAAGTGTTGTCCTCAACGCTTGAGTAGTTATGGATACTTCTGTATAAAATTATCATCCTTCCATGTGGAATCTTCAACAGATAAGTTCTTCCACTTGATAAGATACTCTGAAATTGATCAATTCCGTAGCTGTCGAGTTCTTGTTTCATTGACTGCTTCCGGTTCCAATATAATTTTTCCTTCCTCATCAATTTCTGGCAATATTGTTTGAACTGGGAGCTTGTTGCCTATAACCTTCTTTAAACATGAAACATGGAAAACTGGGTGCAATCTAGAAGCTGCAGGAAGCTCCAATTTGTATGCCATAGTACCAATCTTTTGCAACACCTTGTATGGACCATAATACTTTGGTGATAATTTATTATCCTTCTTAGCTTGCTTGAGGGACATTTTCTTATATGGTTGTAGCCGTAGGAATATGCAATCACCTACATCAAAACTTCTTTCGCTGTGATGTTGATCTACCTGTTGTTTCATTCTATTCTGTGCCAACACGAGGTTATGCTTTAAGAGTTGGAGGACTTGTTGTTGATGTTCGATGTGATGTTCCATTTCCTGAACCTTAGAATTTTCTCTTAAATATGATGTGATGGATGGTGGTTGATACCCATAAAGTGCCATAAATGGGGTCATTTTTGTTGATGTATGGAAGGAAGTGTTATACACCATTCCGCTAGAGGCAACCATTTGACCCATTGTGTCTGTTTATCAGATACAAAGCAACGAAGATATCCTTCCAAACATTTGTTTACTATCTCAGTTTGCCCATCAGATTGAGGATGATAAGATGAGCTATGAGCTAACTGAGTACCAAGACAAGAAAATAATTCTGTCCAAAAATTTCCAGTGAAAATGGGATCTCTGTCACTTACAATAATCTTTGGGTTTCCATGTAGCTTTTGAATTGTTTCCATAAATGCAGTAGAAACTGTACTGGCTTTAAATGGATGTGATAATGCACAAAAGTGTGCATACTTGGTAAGTCTGTCAACTACCCCATGATGACACTCTTTCCCTCAGACTTGGGTAAACCTGTGATAAAATCCATTGAACCTCCTCCCAACGTTGGCTTGGAATGGATAAAGGTTGTAATAGACCCGGTGTCTTAATTCTTTCAACTTTATTTTGCTGGTAAACCAAACATTCCACCACAAACTTTTGAATATCTGATTTAAGGCCCTCCCAAAAAAATTCCTTCTTAACCCTGTGGTAAGTTTTTAAAAATCCTGAGTGCCCTCCTAGGGGAGAAGTGTGCAATTCCATAAGAATCTTTTGTTTTAGCTAGGAATTCTTACAGAGGTATAAGCGATCTTT